>CM044963.1:17082671-17114266 GCA_024516035.1 Bactericera cockerelli | reverse complement strand
ACTGAGGTCGATTTAATTAATAATAATATAATCCCGTGTCCGTGAGATAGACATAGATACATGAGATACCTATGTCCTATATCACGGTGGTGAAAGGATTATATGGACGAACAGATCCAATATCTAGGCTTCTTGCATTGATTCTATTTTTTTTCGTAGCCATGAAACAAATGTTACTGTAGACGCTTCTGGTCTATGATGCAACTTGTTCATTCCGCAGAATGGGCTTTTCTCTGATGGGCGAGAAGTGACACAATACTTCCCATTTAGGTGCTGGGTCAACACGAGTGCGCCGGGAGGTATCCCTTACAAACAATTGTAACCAAATTTAGAATACATTATTTTGTCGGCTCGGTTAAGCGATTCCGAGGACCTTCCGCATGGTAAGCGAGTGCCTAACCACTGAGATCAATATTGGTTTCAGCATCCTGTTTTTATTTTTATTTTATTTTCATTTATTTACACTTTATGAATAGGACATATTATAATTATTATATACAATACAAATAATTACAAATTAAAATACAATAGAATAGAAGAAGAAAATAAAGAAAAAATAAATATATACATATTACATATATGTCCTAACTAAAGGGCGGGGTTATTGCCTTAGGCAATCTCTGCCACCCAACCCTTTTTTAGTTATTCAGGACGGGTTACCTACCTTCTATTCCCTGGGAATCGTACCAGCTACCCACATGAACTTCACCCAGCTCGGGAAAAGATCTCGGTACATAAAGGTACACAAAATAGGTTTCATATAACAAAAAACTGGTAGTCAAGTGGTTAACGCGCTAGTCTGGTAATTCAGGTAGCGTAAGGATCCGTTGGTTCGAATCCCACACAGTGAGTTTGTGACCACATAATAATAAGATCCGTAGGGGGATAGGAGGTAGAAAATGCATTGAGCATTAACCTCGCTTGGTGGATGCCTTCCACTAAAGATGATTATTATTATTATAAACAACGATACTGGTACACCCTAAAAGTTTGCGACATCGGCCGCCATTGTTTACCAATTGTCAACTTTAATGTTAATAACTTGATGGTGGCTGTTGATAATTCGCAAATTAAATGTCCTCTTTGCCATAAGAGGTTATTGTAAAAAAAAATCTTCCATTAAGAAGAACAGAGTTGTGAACCTCTGGTCATTTGTCTCTCATGACATTGACTTGACTGCTAATCGGTTTTGGACCAGATCCAAATTCCAAATCGAACACACTTAGAGATACGTTCAATTATAAGGCGCGATTTATGTGACAGTTGGTGTAATGGAACTGTTTGTCCAATAAAGAACGGATAATGCTCTGCTCCATACTGAATGAATTTACCTACCTATTTATTTGTTAATACATAATTCATTTTACGAGGTGACCGTTCTCAGTCGTTCGATCGATAAGGCGGCGGACTTGTATCCTGGAAGTCGGTAGGTAGTTCAACTCCCGGGTTTCAGCGTGGATTTATTAAATCAAGTTTGAGTGGTTGTGATATCACGCAAGTGATTAACACAAAGTATATGATAGCTTTTTACTTTCCTTATCCTATAATAGGGAAAGTATTGTATTCGTCGAAAATTTGACCTACCCAGTTTTTCACATTTCTGGACGGATCATAGCCTCAACTCCTCAAGATACCAAAAAAGTGGTTTTCAGCCATTGGTTCGTGCGTCTGTCTGTCTGTGTGTGAACAGGATATCTGAAGAACGGTAAGAGCTAGAGACTTGAAATTTGGTATGCAAATCAATTTTATACACCAAACAAACTACGAACGTTTTGGTAGAATTGGTTAAAGATACAAAAAAATTTAGAGAACAAAATTTTCTTAGATTAAAAAAATAATAGGGGTCTCTTCTTATCATTTTTTTGACATCTTGAACTTTTGGACCTCGGCCCCAATTTACCGGTATTTTGGGGGGGACCCGGTTTGACTAACTTTTTTATCATTCATCTTAGATGGGGATTGTGACATATCAAATCCAATTATTTTGAGGTGCTGATTAGGAATTTGGCTTTGATTTTATAACAAATAATTTGGGGTTCTTCTTATCTAATTTTTAGACATCTTAACTTTTTGGACTTTCAGCCCAATTTGCCGTATTTTGGGGGCACCGGTTATACTAACTTTTTTATCATTCATCCTAGATGGTATTGTGACATATCAAATAGACAATTTTTTGAGTCTGAATTAGGAATTGTGTTTGATTTTTAAACTGAAAGTTACTTTGAGTCATCAGGCTTTGTCTATCATTCTAATATGATTAGGAAGTGTGTGATGTTTACACCAGATTTTTTTATATAGAGGATGGTCACAATTTATAACATCGCCACGGTGGTATATAAAGATATTGGGCCATTTACAACCAAAATAAGCTATGAGCCAATACTCCTCGTATTTTCACATTGTAAGACATTGTTAATTTATAGAAAGAAATACCTTGTTATAGTGCCGAGGTAAGACTGTAAAGTTCCTGTTACTCCACAGTCAAACAGGTCTTATACAGTGTCCCGTATACAGATGCATATTTTGAGGTAACGTTCAGCCACCGGAGATATCTATAAGCGAAACTTGCTGGATTTTAACTATTAGAGTTTGCCAATCCCTGTTTCTCCAAGTTAGAGGTCACTTGATCGATCACATTTCAAAAGAAGCCTAGTGAGTTGACTTATGTATGGATACTGGGTAGTCATCATATTCCTTCATGTGTTCCATAAAATAATGAAAACCGAGATATTAACATAAGTTCAACTTTTTCGAAAATTCGATTTCCTGTCTGAATTAGAGTACTTTATTGCCATTACTACGTCACCTTCCTTGCATCAATGTCACGCAATAGTCTGCACACGTCAAAGCTCTCTCACTTACATACAGCTAAGTGACCTGTCGTCCATTAACCCTTGTATGCCCCCCCTAATGACTCCTATGGGGCCAGGAGAGACACCCCGCTACGTGCCGTCACCCCGGGTGTCCTGATGTGTTTTCACAAGAAGTGCCTCCCTCACTTTGCACAGCTACCCATTAGATGGTCCGTGTGAGGAAACTGGGTTAACCAAGCACAGTGCTTACTCCTATTTATAATACTAAGCCCTGAAACATGTCTGTTTCTACTAATATCTAACTGATAGCTCAGTGGTAAGCTACTCGCTTGGTTCGAACCCCCGAGGTGACGAATAAATTGTATTCAAAAGTTGGTTACACTTGTTTGTAAGGGATATCTTCCGGTCAGCTCGTGTTGACCCATCACGTTAATGGGAAATATTTGTGTCTCTTTCCGCCCATCAGAAGGGAGCATACTACGGGATGGATAAACTACAACACAGACCAAAAGCGTTTACAGTAGCTGCTGTTTCACTGCTACAAAATAGTTGTCCAGAAATGTTATCAGCTCAATTTCGAAAAGACCGAACGAAAACAATGCTTTCTATACCTTATTAAGTAATAGAAATTAAATAAGGCCATAAAACACTCACCTTAAGAAAATATGTCTCCGGAGGCAACACTACCTTTCCAATTGCCTCTGATGAGCACATATGAGGAAGCAGAAACAAGACTCATTCGCCCTGTAAGAAGTTTTCTCCAGTAAGTGATTGAAGCATTTCCAAGAAATAACCATGTCATATTCATTGAGTGCCCTATAAAATTAAAAAAAAAAAACAAAAAGAATAAAATAATCATGTCAGATTTTTGAGCGCCCTTAAAAATAACTATTTTGAAGTAATCAAATAATTCGATCTACTGATTTTACCACCGTAACCTCCGTAAAGAAATAGAAACTGCGTTAATCTTTAAGACGTTTACGGGGTTAGGTAAATGGCAGAGAATGCCGAAGGCATTAACTTCGCCCCGGATTGAATAAAAATTAATAATGTTCTTTTGTGTGCATGGTTTAAGTTTCTTTTTTAAATTTATTGTAATTAATTTGATTGTTTTGTTAAAAATAAAAAATAAATACAGTGTAAATAAATAATAAATTGTAAGTAAAAGTTATCATTCTGAAACTTGCCTTAATTTTTTGCTTAACTTGAAACTCGAACCACCGACCTCCAGGTTACGAGTCCGCCACCTTATCGATCAAGCAACTAAGGATTATTATTAATTTTTAAATTTAGTGGCAAGGTAGTAAAAACAATAGAGTATTTTTTCTTTTGTTTTGAACTGATAAGATTAACACGTTCGTTACCGAACGGCCATATGTGGATGTTTTTGTGTTTTTCTTTGGGACCGAAAACACACATGTGGTTGTTATCAAAATTTTAACGAGGGACCGGACATCCATATATGGCCTTTTGGAGGTAGGTTGTTAGTATTAGAACAGATATAGGATCGATTCTTGTACAAATACGATGCCAAATATGCAACAAAAAGAAAAACCTGGGGACCAAAATTTGGTAACCAGGATGCAACAGCAACTTTACCGCCTGGTCCCTACACTCCCTACCTAAAACTTGAAAAAATTGGCTTGGTAACGAACGTGTTAAGAAATATATTTGTGTTAATCACAAGACTCATGTCACAATTACTCAAATCCGGCTAAAATTATGGTTCTTGGGGACTCGATCCAGCGACCTCCAGGTTGTGAGTCCACCACCTCCTCCTAAGGTTGTTGTTGTTGTAGTCAGCTTGGCTGCAGCTGGAGGGGTGAGTGATGAGCCGTGTTTTTCTTTCGGATAATTTTTTTTCCAGGTTCGGTATTTCCAAATATTTCCATTTTCTTCCAAGTTTAGCTTCCTTACTATTCGGTAAATAAAAATACGTTTCGGTACTTTTAAAGATAAACAATGGGCTTAACCTATAAAACAACTGGAAGCAAGATTTTTTAAATCCACTTTGGTTAACCAAACTGGAAGAAGATTTTTCCTCTTCCAAAAGAAAAATTAGTTGCTTCCAGTTTGTTCATTTTATTCCAGTTGCATCCACTTTGGTTAGAAAGAAAAATACGGCTATATTTGTGTTAATTACTACCTTGATATTACAACTACTCAAACTTGCTTTACTAAATCTACGCTGAAATTGGGACTTGAACCACCGACTGAAATTGGGACTTGAACAGGTTACAAGTCCGCCGCTTTATCGATCAAGATACCGAGGTCGGCCAACAGAATAATAATGTTTTTTTGTGTTATTCTGTCACCAGCGAAGTGAAGACTTCGTGATGCTGGCATTCTGGCCCAACTCAGGTGGGGTTAATGTGGAGAGCAGGTTTGAGAATTTCCTGCGAAAGGAGGGTAACACCCCCGTCGTAATATGACCATGCATTTGAAAGCGGCGTTTAGCCCAAATTAAAAAAAAAAACTCATTTCCTATTTTTTCTCGTCACTCTTCTCATTTTTACTCTTCGATCCTCATTTCTCTCTGACGTGATAAACATGCCTTCAACAATTTTTTTTTACAAATTATACCTTCCACATATTCTGTCGTCAATTTTCCCCAATTTCTCTCTTTTTATCACTCTCCTCAGACCAGTTTTCCCATCAATGTCAGCAGCATGAGGAGAAACTCCAGTATCAGTTATCAAAAAAAAAAAAAAAAAAAAAAAAAAAATCCAACACCCCACTTCGGCAGATTCTGAAAATTGAATTCAGTAATTTTGTTTGTCTGAAGCGGGAACGTCGCGTGTGCTCGCGAACAATTTTTTTTTATTCGCGAACGAAATTTCAAATCGTTTTTTTTCGACAGAAATGCCTAAATTATCGAAGTTTCGTGTTTTGAAATCTAGCTCATGGTCGAGATGTTTTAATTTTACATTTTAAACATTTCTTCTGTGAAATTCAAACTCGTGTGGAAAAAATAATAATGATTCTGTAAATAATGTGAGTGAATTGTTAACACTAAACAAGCCATTATGAAATAATAACTTTATGTTAATTTTAATTAAGAATTATTTTCATATTGTCTTGATATTTTTCTATATTTTTTTGTTGTTGTTGATTATAACCAATATTATTTTTTATGACTTTGGATCGAAATAAATTTAGAAGTTTTACGACCTCATTTTGTTTTTTAAATAATTTCATTTTCTCATGAAATAAATACGTAAACTAATAAATGAGACTTTGAATTGGTAAGAAAAAGGATACAAAAAAGTTGTTTTCGGCCATTGGTCCGTGCATCTGTGTGTTAACATTGAAATTTTGTAATACCACACGAACCACTAAATTGGCCGCAATCTGCGGCCGCAGGGCCCCAAAATTTGGCCACAAGGGCCGTTCATTTGGATTGGTTAAAGATATAAATAAAATTAGAGGAGGCGCTTGGGCTAACTTTTTAGGTATTATTCATCCTAGCACCTCAAAATCAAATCCAATGATTTTGAGGTGCTAATTACAAATTTGACATTGATTTTTAGCTAACTACTACCGTTGAGGCACACTAGATACCAGTTTAATTTAAATTAATGTTATGTTCAAAACTAGCAAAACAGATTGTATTTGTTTTGAAAAAAATCGTGGTTGAGTGGCAGAGACTGCCTAAGGCATTAACAAATTCGCCCCTGTGGCTTGCAAAACAAACTTATTAAATACGTATATATAACTATTTTTGTTCTATTTATATTTTTTTCAGTGATTGTTTTTCATTTCATTTAATTTTACTTTAATTATTGTAACTTAATCAAATTATAAAATTAATTATAAAAAAGATTATTAAAAAGAGTTTTAAGACTAGAATGGAAGTTGTAATAAATAATAATAGGTTAGTAGGTATTGAGAATTTAGCTAAAACAGCTCTTAACGGGTTTAGAGAAGCTTTCAGGACTCATAGATAGGTCTAGCTGGCGGTGATGGATATTGTAGGTAGTCAGAGTTTGGTATAGAGGGGAGATTGATGAAAAGTTGTTAATTGGTACATGAAAGAGAGAAACATTATTTAGTGCCCTGGTACGCACTGAGGGGATAATATAGAGCACATCATTTACTAAATCCATCGAAATTATTTTTTATTAGGTTCATATTAGAAATCCAAAATGTTAGGTATATGTTATTTTATATAAAACTAGGATTCTTTTGAAAAATTTGAGGTGAGTGAAAAATTTAAAAGAATCCCAGTTTTATATAAAATTACATATATACCTAAATCCATCGAGTCGACACCATTGCTTATAATACGGTGAAGAGTTTGGAGTGATATGGTTTTATCTAGTGTGTATACTATGTAATTGGGTGCTGGCTAACTTTTGTAAAGCCAACACCTGTATTGTACTGCACTCTAAAAAAAATATACTTATACTTATGGTGAGACTCGATGGACGGCAAACAGAGGTGCTCTCGTAGGTCTGAGAATGATTATAGCTTCAGGGTAGGAAGAATAAAATCCATTGAGTCGAAAAAAAGAGAAAAAAAAATGTATGAAAAAATAATGTGTACCTTAGTAAAACAATTGAAAAATCAATGAAAAAAGTAAAGCAATTTAAAAATTATAAGTCAAACAAAAGATAGTTTTGGTCAAACAAAAGGTAGTTTTGTTTGACTTATAATTCATTTCTATTAATGAATAAATTATTAAATCAAGTATTGAAATCACCAAAATATTTCGTGAAGGTGTTTTTTTTAGGGGACTTCTGTTTCTTCTAGAACTTCTGTTTCTTCTATTTTCTTCCAAATATTGTATATTAGGTATTTCTATTTATTTATTTAGGAACTCTTTATTAGTAGAACATATATACAGACAAATGATGGTAAAATTTGAATATAAAATTGACAATATTAATAATATTAACAAGAAAAAAAAATTAACAAAATATATAATTTTATTCTAATGTAATCAAAGTAAGAATCAATTTATTTTTTAATGGTGTTACATTTTTCTCAGTGATGTAGTTAAAAAGAAATTTTGAGTTCTTAACAGAATAATTACCTACGCTTTCTTTATGGTTAAATAGTTTGACTTATTGCTATTTTTAACAGTGAGTTTTTGTGATACAAAAATTAATTACTTTATGAAGACACTTTTTAAACCAGAAGGATTGTAGTTGATGTCATAAGGATTGGTCCACTCAGCCACATATACATATCTCTCATCAAAAGGTTAGTTCTTTGCTTTTTGTTTTTACTTTACTTATCCTATAATAAGCCAGGCGTAACGATTGTGACTACTGCCCGTAGTCCAGAGATCCTGAGTTCGATCCCCGGTCGGAGTAGAATTTTCACTCAGAAAATTCTGTTCCCTCCGTACATGTAAGGCTGACATTTCCGGCCCAGAGAGAGGGAGAGAGAGAGAGAAAGAGAGAGAGAGAAAGAGAGAGAGAGAGGAAGATAAAGATAGAGAGACAAATAGAGAGAGTTAGAGAAAGAGAGAGAGAGAGAAGGAAAGAGAGAGTGAATAAGAGAGAGAGAGAGAAAGAGAGAGAGAGAGGGTGAGAGAAAGAAACACACAGAGAGAAACAGAGAGATGGAAAGAGAGAGAGAGAGAAACAGAGAGAAAGAAACAGGAACAGATAGAGAAAGAAACAGGAAGAGATAGAGAGAGAGAAAGAAACAGAGAGAGAGAAACAGAGAGATAGAGAGAGAGGGAAAGAGAGAGAGAGAAACAGAGAGAAAGAAACAGGAAGAGAAGTAAGTTGAGCGTCGACCTTAATAAACCCGAAACTCGTAAAACCTTGCGACCAGAAAGAAAACATCCCCATTTATTATTTGGAATATAAAATTCTGATAACTTTTCTCTCGTATACATAAAAAATGATGAATTCTGGCGAAATATGTGTGTGAAAATCTATAAAATTATGTATTTCGCTAGGAATATGTGTGTGAAAATCTATAAAATTATGAATTTCGTCAGGAATATTTGTGTGAAAATCTTTTAAATTATGAACCGTGCTAGAAATATGTGTGTGAAAATCTATTAAATTATGAACCGTAATAGAAATATGTGTGTGTGATTATCTATTAAATTGTGAAGCGTGCTAGAAATATGTTTGTAAAAATCTATTAAATTATGAACCGTAATAGAAATATGTGTGTGAAATTCTATTAAATTATGAACCCTGCCAGGAATATGTGTGTGAAATTCTATTAAATTATGAACCCTGCCAAGAATATGTGTGTGAAAATCTATAAAGTTATGAACCGTGCTAAAAATATGTGTGTGAAAATCTATTAAATTATGAACCCTGCCAGGAAAATGTGTGTGAAAATCTATTAAATTGTGAAGCGTGATAGAAAAATGTGTGTAAAAATCTATAAAATTATGAATGGTCTATAAAAATCTATAAAATAGTGCATGGTCTCTTTCACCCAGAACCGCTAGTGTACCGTTGATTAATTTAAAAAGGGACCATCTACAGACTAACAGACAGACACAGTATTAAAGTTGCCCAGGAGATTATGAAAGGTCCAGAAATATGAAGAAAAAATATTTTTTTATACAAAAACGAACACAATTTTTCCAATTTCTAATAGAAAGAAATTCACCGGAAGTAAAAATCTTATAACACTTTTTGTACAAAAAAAAAAAAAATTGCCGGAAAGTAATCGTGAACATTTTGGTGAGAAGTCGTGAGGAAGAATAATATGAATTTGAGGAATAAAGATGAAATGGACCCTAGGGAAGGATACTTGAATAGAAGAAAATTCGCTAGAAAATTGGAAGGGAACAGGAAATGTCGACCTGTGATGTCTTTGGGAAAAGGTAAAGGGAAAAGGTGAAATAATATGTAGACTTAGGCCACGTTTATCAATCACATTAAGTTGTGTGATAAATCACTAATCAGCTGATTTAAATAGTTTTGAAAATAGTGTTTGTTTTTGCTGTGTAAAAATAATACATAGATAAATTTTCACATCCGTTCTAAGTAAATGAAGAAAGAAAATAGAAAACCAATTACCTTAGTTTTCTATTTTCTGCCTATTTCTGTCCCGGTAGCTCAGTGGTAAAGGCGACACTGTGTGAATCTAGAGATTCCAGAGGTCGCGGATTCGAAACCCAGCCGGGACAAGACAAGTTATCCTCCCATTTGAGGTATTTTACCATATTGATAGAAGAAAAAATAAGAATTTATCAAATAAAAAAAAGAAACGCAGAAGAAGAAAGTGATTGTGAAGAAGAAATATTATCAGAGGCTAATGGAGATGAAAATGAGGAATCTATTAGACAAGATATCTTAGAAAAATGGAAAGAGAAATGGAGCAATGAAGCAAATAAAGGACAATGGACAAAGAAGTTGATACCAAATATTGAAGAATGGATCTCGAGAAATCATGGAAAACTAACATACGAGTTAAGTCAATTCATCACAGGACATGGAAGTTGGGCAGTTATTTGTTCAAAATAAAAAAGACAAGGAGTGAAGCATGTCTTTACTGTCAGCATCACTCAGACAGCCCGCAACACACCATCTTCGACTGTATTCGCTTCCTAGACCATCGCCGGAAATGCAGTGACTAAACTGGAAAGATATTGACACCAGAAAACATTATAAAAGAAATGCTTACTAGTGAAAATAACTGGAATTCAATCAGTAATATGATCAAGGAAATAATGAAAATAAAACAAAAGGATGGAAACAGGACAACTCCCTTAAGAAACCTAGAAAAGAAAAAAAAAAAAAAAAAAAAAAAAAAAAAAAAAAAAGACATTATATGGAAATAAATTAGTATACCTAAAAGTAACGAAAAGAGAGAAGAGATAAAATAAGCAGAGAACACCCTATGAAAATGGACCAAACACCTGCATTTGAAGTAATGTTTTCCCAAACGGTTCCGAATGCAGGTGTTTTAAAATGAGAGGAAGGTTTTAGTGGGTAGGTGTGCACTGTTTCCAGCACAAATCCCACACTGTTCATCATGCTCCCACATGATGTTCGTCTTCTGAAGATTTCCCCCTCTCAAAAAAAAAAAAAATAATAGTACGTCTTGGACTTACTGCTGGAATAATGGGACTTAATAGTCCTAATTGGGCAGTATAAATAAGGCGATATTATTATTATTACCTTAGGAAAAAAATATATTATGATGTGTTAAAAAAAAGATGTACTGAAGTATTGATGGATATTGGATATTTATATGCTATGTACTTTTGCAAACTTCAAATATGTGGGCAGATTCGTTTGACAATAAAACTGTCTCTCTCAGTGACATGATTTATGACAGTGGTAATATAAATTGGAAATTAACGACTGACCAAACGGTTTCGAAAGAAATTCAGTCATCACTCCAGTGTACTCGAAGAGGCACATCGGGGCCGCATGGGTTAACTCAAATTTAGAGGCATGTTACACTTTGAAATACTGTCATTTGCATAGGAAAGGAACGCCTGACATCTCTGGAATTTGGGAAATGTTGAAATCGAAATTAATTTACATTCTACAGCAACATGGACTTGTGAAGACGGGAAAAAAGGTAGTGGGGAAAAATGAGTATTGTGGGGGAAAATGGGTATAGTGGGGAAAAATGAGTATTGTGGGGAAAAATGAGTATTGTGGGGAAAAAAGGTAGAGTGGGGAAAAATGGGTATTGTGGGGAAAAAAGGTAGAGTGGGGAAAAATGAGTATTGTGGGGAAAAATGAGTATAGTGGGGAAAAATGAGTATAGTGGGGGAAAATGGGTATATTGAGGGAAAATGGGTATATTGAAGCAAAATTAGTAAAGTGGGTAAAAATGATCCAATGTATAGGCTCCAGTCATGTCCATTGATACTGTCCCGGTAGCTCAGTGGTAAAGGCGGCACTCTGTGAATCCAGAGATTTTAGAGGTCGTGGGTTCTAAAACCCAGCCGGGACATGACAAGTTATTCTCCCATCTGGGATTTTTACCGCATAAAAATATGTCTTGGGCTTACTGCTGGAATAATGAGACTTAATAGTCTTAATCGGGCAGTCTAAATAAGGCGATTATTATTATTATTGATTCTATTTGGTTTTAACGTCCTGATTTGAGATAGTCAGGACGGGAGATTTACCCTCCATTCGCTGGGAATTGTACCAGCTACCCACATCAACCCTACTCAACCTGGGTAGGACCGAGAAAGCCAGGTTCACGTGTTCAGAGGGAACATAATTTACGGTTAGAAAAATTCTGCCCCAACCGGGAATCGAACTCAGGATCTCTGGATTACGGACAGTAGTCACAGCGGGTACGCCAGGAGGTTGGTAGTGTGCAACTGTGCATTGTGTGCAAGACTCGTTGCTGGCATATCTATTATTATTATATTATTATACATCTCTATATATAAAACAGAAAAAAGGACTACCTACCTACCTACCTACCTACCTACCTACCTATGTTTGTTTGTCCGGAGTTGTTTAGCCAAAACGGTAAGAGATAGCGAAAAATGTCTCAGAATTGACCCCCCCAAAACCATTATCGCTTTGTCCAGAAAAATTATAAAAAGTTCAATGAGGCATTGCTGTCCAGCAGTACGGCCATGCCTTAGTAAATTTGAAATTTAGTCCCGTTGCAAAGCACGGGCAAACGGCTAGTATAATAATAATAGATATACCAGCAACGATGGCGCGTCGAATGCACCGGTTCTCGTATGATCACCGAATTTAAGCAACGTCCGTAAGGTGAAGACTTCGTGATGCTGACGTTCCGGCCCTACCTGGGCTGGGTGAGGTTAATGTGAGTAGCAGGTTTGTGAGTTTCCTGCAAATGGAATGTATGGCCATGCAGTAAGAAGCGACGTTTTATTCAAACTAAAAAAATAAACAATAGAATGATATACCTATACCCACTCGGAAACCTGTTCATTGCTGAGAATAGAATGATCTGAACACGTTCTCGGCCTGAGTAAAAAGGTATCAATATCAATAGGCAATAGTCGACCTTGTCTCTTGGTCACACTTAAACCTGCCTATGTTCAATGTCTATCTATACCATGTGATCTGAGTTGTCAAGACAACTGCTAATCGAACCAAGCATTACGTGCTTAGAGGCTTGCGAGTCAAACGGTTGAGACTTATGTTAGGTGGTAGAAAATGCTTTGAGCATTAACCTCGCTCCATCTCTCCTTGTATTGCATTGCAATGGAAGATATGTGGGAAAAAAGGCAGAGGAAGACCTAGAACGAGCTGGATGGAAAATCTTAGAGACTGGTTCCAATGTGACAATAAAACACTTTTCAATGCAGCCAAGAACAAGCATCAGATAGACATGATGGTTTCCAACCTCCGATAGGAGTGGAATTTAAAGAAGAAGAAGAAGGCGGTTACCTTCCACCAAAGAGTGTCCTAATTGTTATTTTTATAGTACTGAAAATTAGATTCCCTTTAAGTTCTAACCGTTTTTTTTACCATTTTCTTTCTTATTTCGCTGCCAGGTTATTCAAATATTCATAATATCACTATGTCAAAACCATTCTAATAAATAAAATAAGGGCCGAATTAATTTACATGAAACACATTGTATATGAGTGAATGGCATCGTAGAAACAACCTGTATATGAATGAATGGCATCGTATATCTATTTAATTGTAACAGACATAATGGGTTCCGTATACAATGTACTTTTCAAGAGAGGCTTAAGAAACTAGCGTGCAAGAAATAGGACTTGCCGTCAAGTTATGAACTTATGCTGGACATCAACATAAAGATTCTTTTTATGACTTACAGGCTACACTAACAAGGCACATGGAATTATGTATTTTGCATATATCATACAGGATGGTACCGACCTCAGTAGCTCGATCGATAAGGTAGTGGACTAGTAACCTGGAGGTCGGTGGTTCATGTCCCGGTTTCAGCGTAGATTTAGCGCTGTGATTGGTTGAAATTCCCAATAGAGGGCGTGTTTAGGTGACTATAGAGCGTTGTGATTGGTTGAAATTCCCACTAGAGGGCGTGTTAAAGGATATTGTCCACTTACATTAAATCTAATCCTGTTTCATAATTCTGCCCTTAGCGTTGTTCATGAATTCGAGCCTATGTCTGGCTCCGTACTGTACTACTAAGAGTCTTGTTGTACTAACAGCCTTCACTGGTGATCTCTGCTGATAGGTCTAATTATTTCATTACCATTGCGGACACATCGGATTGCGGTTCTGAGAGAACTGTGTCATGATATGGTGGCTTTTTCTAATGACACACAGTGCGACCTAATATGAAAAATAATTGTGTTGAACTTGCATTTATCACTTGATCATTTTGATCTTCCATACCCACCTTCCTAATATGAAAGTAATAATTCCGTGAGACATTTTAATTCAAAGTGAAGCATACTTCTGTGAAGGTTTACAATAGATTCTCTCATGTGGAAAATGATGGCTTACGAAGAAAAAGTCCAAGTTCTCACGATGGCTGATCGCACTTAGAAAAAAAAAAACGAACACAATACTTCCGATTTCTAATATTAGAAATTTCTCAAAAGTAAAATGTGTATGTGTATTGTGTATGTTCGGAAGGAGCCGACTTTTCTACTTGAGTTGGTTGGATTTATTTATTCTATTAATTACTTCCTTACTGCAGTGGCATTTCAGACCCGTACCGGTCCATTGCCTCGTTGATTTTCTGTCTCCAAATATTTCTGTTCCGCCATTCTCCTTCTTGTAATCCCATAATTCATCTTTTAATTAATTATTTTATTGTATTTAATCATTGATTAATTATTTTTTAATTCATCTCCTAGAAGCTTTAAACTGAGAAAATAGCCAAAAGTTCGTTTGGACAAAGGATTTTGAACGAGCAGTTTGTTCAGTCAGAGTAATTAATAATAATAATAATGATGATGATGTGTTTTATTTTATACATTTCTTTTTTTATGAACATTTATTTAAAGAGATGTCAATAACAATCGAAGTCCTTGTCCCTACATTTCTTTTACATTACATAATATAATACTAGGGTCAAAATACTAGGGTCAGTCACCCCCATAATCTTGTTGGCTAACTGACGTCATTTTCATCAGACCTCACAATTCTAAGCCAGCTTTAAAAGGACACCACTTTTTTATGCCATAAGGTCACATAGTGTAATTTCATTTAATTTTTTTGTTGTTTTAAAACTGGAGAAAAAATAAATTGTTTTTTAACTCAGGCTTTCTTCAGAGAACAAAGGTCTAACCCAACGCCTTTTTTTTTTTTTTTTTTTTTCTTTATTCGTTACATTACAACATTCACAAATATAATTATGGCAAAAAATGTATTTTTAAACAACCCTGTCAGCTGAACGCTGGTGGCGGGTGTTTATAAAATATATAAAAAGAAATATATTAGTTTCTTTATAAACTAAAAAAAGAGGGGAAAGCGGAAAGAAATATTATAATACATAAAAAAAAACAGAGAAAAAAGAGGTCAAGTCCAATAAAACGTATATGGAAGAAAAAGAAATATCTCGTTATGGTAAAGAAGTGTGGAAAAAGGGAAGAAGAAAGAAGGAATGAAGGAGAAAAAAAAAAAAAAAAGTTTCTATTTTATAATGATTATAGTAGATATTCGTAATTATTAAATAATAAATAGGTGCATCTCATCATAATAATTAAAATTATACAAGTTTCATGATAAAAAAGGTTTATATTCAGCTTATTGGCAATAGATCAATAATATTTATATTTCTATGTTTTAAATATTCTTTTATTTTAATTTTGAGTAATATATTAAAGTTTTTCAAATTTTTTATCTCTGTTGGTATTATATTCAATACTTTTTGTCCGAGGTAATAAAAGTGACGTTTGGTAAGTGATTTATGTATTAGTCGAGTTTCTGTCTGTCCGTGTTGTCTTGTTCGGTATATGTTAGTATTGGTTGTCCAGTAATGTTCATATTTTAGAGAATAGATTATTAATTTGTACAGGTATAAGTCTTTTAAAGGAAGTACGTCGAGGTGTGTGTAAAGGTCATTGGAGTTGTGTTGTCTGTCTTTTCTTAAAATTATTCTCAGTATTATATTTTGTGCTCTTTTAAGTGGTTCAATAACATTATTATATGCACCTCCCCAGGATGAAATACAATATTGAATTAGGGATTGCACAAAAGCAAAATATATAAGCCTGAGAATATTTTCATTACAAGTTCTGGTAAAATTATTGAAAATGTACATTAGATGTCTAAGTTTAGTTTTAATGTTGTTAGTGTGGTATGTCCATTTTAAGTGTTGATCTAGTTCTATTCCTAAGTATCTAACGGTAGGTTGTTTTTGTTTATGATATATAATTATAATCCTTTTATTCTGGCCATGGAGGTATTGTTCATATGAATATTATTATAATTTCACACCAAGTTTCAAAATCCACTATACATAATATATTTAGGTTGTTGGTAGATGGAAAAACACGGTTTAGAACCAAACGTTTTTCTTTCTTCTACTAGATGTTAGAAAAAAGATAACGAGCCAGTTATTTGTGTTATTATGCCACATGTTTTAGTGGGCAGTATCGACATTACGATAACTAATGCTAATGCATCATATATTATCTTTAACCAATCAGCATCACATTCCAATATTAACCACTGGTCATTGCACACTCAACAACTATACCAATTGTCCTCACGAGGCTAGGGTAAGCCCCGACCTCCAAAATACAGAGCCGAAAAAATTCCAACCCTGCCGGTATGCGAACCCTAGTCACCTGGCGTACAGACCTACAAATCGCTCTTGGTACCAATACTTACTTTACTTTACGTGTCCATGTGTGATGTCATGGTGGTGGAAGGATTGATATGGGTGATCCTCATTGACACCAATGAGCTACCGGGAGAGAATAACGCAAAGGAAACCACCGCCTGTTCGACGTTTCGATATGACTCGTCAAGCAGTGCGGGGCACATAACCCTGACACCCTGACCCGCTAATGTTCGCCTCCATGAGCTCTAATCTACTGTGTCATTGCAACACCACTCTCTTCTTCGCCATTCCCCCAAAAAAACATGCTCTGCGCACGTTCAATGCTGCCAAAAATTCGCGATTATGCAAATTCGTCACAGTTCGTACACCATCTATTCTGTGTTTTTGTTGAGTTTAGTATTTTTTAATAATTGGTAATTTTTTTCGTTCATATGTTTTTCTCTCTCTCTCTTTTCTTCCCTTGCCCTGCACCCTAAATAAAGCGATATTAATATTTATTTATTTAGAAACTCTTTATTAGTAGAACATATATATGTACATCAGACAAATAATGGTAAAAATTAAATATAAAAATTGACAATATTAATAATATAAAAAAACAAAATATTTATACATATGTCCTAACTAAAGAGCGGTGTTATTGCCTATGGCAATCTCTTCCACCCAACCCTTATTCCCTTTCCTCTCTTTCCATCTCTCTCTCACGCTCTACACACCCACACCCACACACAATCTCTCTCTCTCTCTCTACACACACACACCCCCCCCCCACACACACACTGTGCGTCTCTAGCTATATTTTGCACAAAGTACATTATTTTGGCAAAATTCAAAAGATAATGGGACACTTCGTCCGGGTAAAGTACCTACTTATTATAAAAAGTGGACAATTAGGCATTTGGCCAGTTTCCTAGGCAAGCCCACAAGACGAGCACTAAGCTTCCTCAAGAAAAAGACTCCTACTATCGGAGTTTTTAGAAAGTTTAAGGTATGTTTAAAAAAATAATCGAATAACAAACTAAATTGTATTACTGTCTATGTCTCTCTTTCTCTCTCTCTCTCTCTCGCTCTCTAAGTTGCTCTCTTTCCTTTTTTTTTTTGTAAAAAAATATAATTACATAGTTCAAAATGCAGAAAGATAGTATAACAATAATTCAAAAATTAAAACATAAAAATAGGTTTTTCCAGAGAAAGAAACATGGGTTTTCTAGAATTACACAAAGAAAATGTAAAAAAAAATCTCTCTGAAAGATGGGGAGATAAATATTATGTTAGATAACTAGGTATGTATATTTTCCATTTTTTCTTTGAATTTTGTGTCCTGTATATGTTTTCAATGGCAATAAAAGAATCTTTGTTTGTTCTGGGTTGAATATCATTTTCTTTCAGTAATCCCCAATTTTCTAGTTGAACTTTTTTCCATTTTCAAATGCAACATTTGTTTTCTAACTTGATGTAAAAAGTTCCGAGTACATAACGAAATAAATTTTATTTACATTGCAGATCTGTTCTTTGTAATGTAATCTTTATTTAGATGAGTACAATTATGAACATAAATAATAATGATAATAACACTCTTTAGTGGAAGGTAACCACCAGGCGAGGTTAATGCTCAAAGCATTTTCTGCAACATAACCCTCAGAGTCTTGTTATGATGTGGTTACAAACTCAAATTAATAGGAAAAATTCATGCACTGGATGGGATGAGAACCAACATATCCCAAGGTCACCTGGATTACCAGACTAGCGCGTTGACCATTAGTCACATCAGTTCGTGAACCATCTATTCTGTGTTTTGACACTTTTTTTACAATCAATTTTACGCCTAACATGCAGGCAATTACAAAATCAACTAACTTACATCTAATCACATCTATACAAAAGAATTACATGCAAAATATAAAATATATAAAATAGCCTTTACTTTCTCTATAAAATGGTCGAGGCTGTCGGCAATGTCCAGGATGAGACATTCTTATGAAAAATCGCTATGGCAGTGGGCAGCGTTGATGAGGCAAACACAGGACTTCGTGTGTTACTAGATGAGAAGAAAGGTTTGTTTTCTCCTGTCCATAGTCCAAATATGGGAACTTTAAGTGATATAAATATGTTGTAGAGCAGAGGGGATGTCTATCTTATTGTTGAAGATGTTGTATAAATGTAACAACAACAGTATGTAATTGTATTCCCGTCTGCTCTCCAATGTTTCAATCACAAAGCTCTCCCGCAGCAATGCATAAGAAATGGCATTAGGGTACGTCGGGTAAAATCCATTTTCTCTTCTGAACAAAGATCTCAGAAACCTAGCTTAAATATTCTCCAGTACCAACAGGTAAGACTTAGCCTAGGGGGCCCAAATAACCGAAGCATATTCTAGTTTGCTACGCACTAGGGGGGTTGTCCCCAAACCCCCCCCCCTGGCTACGCCACTGTTTCCTGCATCACCTATTTATGTGTAATAGAGAACTGACTATACATATTAGAAGCCTCTTAATAATAGATTTCTTTTCTGTCCCTTGGATTCTATTATATCCAGGTTCGACTGTAAATATAACAATGTACTTGAAAGCAACGTTAAAACTTAAACCCAAATAAACAAAGTTTTCTTCGTTCCTCTATCGGTCACACCAGTGAATGAAAGTTAGAAGCTGAGTAGTGGACGTTGGGGAAATCAAGGAAGTTCAGAAGTCTCTTGCTGCTTCTAAACAAACTGTTGTTGAGGTGGGACTCCCTATGACTATTGGGTATAATAATAATAATACTCTTTAGTGGAAGGTAACCACCAGGCGAGGTTAACCACCTAACCCTCAGAGTCTTATTATCTTGTGGTCACAAACTCAATTATTGAGGAAAAATTGATGCAATGGGTGGGATTCGAACCAACAGATCCCTACGCTACCTGGATTACCAGACTAGCGGGGTATATCCTCCAGGTAGCAGGGATGTTGTTGTTGTTGTTGAGGTGGGACTCCCTGTGACTATTAGGTATATTATTATTATTATTATTATTATTCTGAGTTCTCTAAATCTTCATTACTTCCTCAATTGTTAGGTATACAACTATACACCTCATCAACTATTCAGCAGTGAGCCACGGTCAGAGGCACGACAATATGTCACACTTTTAATTGAGAGGGACAGGGGTTTGGTGAGACAGCAGGTGATTGGCTTACAGCTTACAGGGTGTAACTTATCTCAATCATGACGTTAAAACCAATTAAAATCAACAAGACACAATAGATCTAATTTATTATGTCGCAGTGTTAGTTGTAAGGGTATCACAAAAATCCTGCAAACACGTTATATGTTACATGTTCTTCTTCTTTCACTTTGCCTTTTTCCCAAACCTACTTGGGGTCGGCATTGCAAAACCTCATGGTTGAGGTTGGTTGGTTGTGGTACATGTTTTACGACTGGGATGCATTTCCTAACGCCAACGATTGTAGGTTACATACGAGTATTGTTACACCCTGTACAAGTAGGATGGTAAATGAGTAACGCGAATGTAGAAGCACTAGAAAGGTCAAGGCATATTGATGGACAACACCAGTGAGATACGGGTATTAATAATTTATGAAGCGAATAAAGCACGAATGATAATAATTTATTATTGACCCTTAAGTAGAAAGTTATAGTGAAATTAGCTCAGTGGTTAAACACTTGCTCGCCATGCGGAAGGTCCCGGGTTCGAACCCCCGCGCCAACAAAAATTTGTATTCTTCATTTGGTTACAATTGCTTGTAAGGGATACCTTCCGATGGGCTCGTGTTGACCCAGACTGACCTAAATGGAAAGTATTGTGTCACTTCTCGACAAATCAGAAGGGAGCCAAACTACGGGATGGGCATTGGGCAATCTACAACACAGACCACAAGTATCTACATCAGCTCCTGTTTCATTTCTACGAATTAAAAAAGGCTGTGAAACACCTTTAAAAAAGTGGTTTTCCCAATCTAAAAGAGTTCGCAAAATCTAAAGACTTAAGTCCACAGAGGTTTACAGAAACTTTTTTTTTCAATTGGGAATTAATGTCGCTTTCAACTCCATGGTCAATATGGTCATATTACAAGGGGGGTGTTACCCCCTATTCGCAAACTGACATTTCAGGACCTACCTAGGCTGGGTGAGATTAATGTGGGTAGCTGGTACGATTCCCAGCTAATGCAGTGTAAAACCCCCGTTCTGAATATCTATCTCAATAAGGACGTCAAAATCAAATAGAATCAACTGGTCACAATAGGTCTAATTAGGTTGGAGTGTTAATTGTAAGAGTTTCACTGAAAACCCTGCATTCCCTGCAACCAGGTCTGATATTAATAATAATGATCATAGATCGGTTCAACACTATCGGGCTCCCCTTTGCAAATATGATTTTTCCCGTCCATCTGTCCCGGTAGCTCAGTGGTAAAGGCCGCCTTTAAAAGGCGACACTGTGCGAATCCAGAGATTCCAGAAATCGCGGGTTTGAAACCCAGCCGGGACAAGACAAGTTATCTGGGATGTTTACCACATAATAATACGTCTTGGGCTTACTGCTGGAATAATGGGACTTAATAGTCCTAATCGAGCAGTATAAATAAGGTGATATTATTATTATCTTTTCAGATCGTCTCACTGAGGCATGGTGAATGTCTCACTTCCCAGGCTGATTCTACTGCTGCTCTGTCCCACTCTTCTCTCGTGTGACGAATTCACCCTCGGCTACCTGACTGGGTCACACAGACTGCCTGGCGACAAGGAGTATGCCCGACCTGGTGAGTTGGACTGTTTTAGAAAAGAATTTTAGAAACGTACCTGACCTGGTCAATTTAGAAATGTAATCCAGTCTTCTCTCATGTGACGATTTTTTTTTTTTTTTTTTTTTTTTTTAATATTATTAAGATGGATAGTTATTATTTTACAATATATAAAACACTTCCCGAGGCAGTGTGCTCAGCACTGAGGCAACATTACCTCTCTGAACAGCGAAACTAAGCCGTTGCCTGAAATATTCCCCGGCGCGTCTGTCCTTCGTCTCAAGGACCAAAGTTTTGGATATGCTGTTAAACATTTCCAAAGCACTTGGCCAAAAAGAGGCAAAGGTTTCAACGGCGAAGGGAATGAAATCATAAAGATTTTGTAGGTCTATATTTCAAGCACTTCTTTAGTTTCGCTTGTTTGGCTGTTTCACCTCTACCTCTCAGAGAGAAACTGATGTTGCTGTTGGCTAGGGTATCTACGCATGTCGCGTCCCAATTGTGTGACGCTTGACGAATTCACCCTAGGCTACCTGACTGGGTCACACAGACTGTCTGGCACCAAGGCTGGGTGAGGTGTATGTGGCTAGATGATACGATTCCCAGCGAATGGAGGGTAACACGCCCATACTGATCAAGGACGTTAAAACCAAAAATGGAATCGTTGGCGTTACGAAGGGCATCCAACTGTAAAAAAACGTGCACCACTCTACCAACTTCAACCATGAGCTTGAACAATGCCGACCCCTATAGCAACATAAGCTAATATGGGATAAAGGCAAGGGAGATATATTCGTGATATATTTTACTTCTACTAAAATCATCATTAATAATAATAATATCGCCTTATTTATGTTGCCCAATTAGGATTGAGCAGACTTATTATTCCAGCAGTATGCACAAGATCTATTATGATGTGGTCAAAATTCCAAATGGGAGGACGATAACTTGCCATGTCTCGGTTGGGTTTCGAATCCGCGACCTCTGGATTACCAGTCAGACGCCTTTACCACTGAGCTACTGGATCATTAGTCTAACTTGAAGTTATTATTATTATTATACAACACTTTATTAGATATAAATGGACATAATATGTACATTCAAATAATTATTTTAAGTTCTACATTCGTTTCATCAATTTTCCTTCCACTTCTTTTCCTTTTATCACGAACAGGGCATTAGCAGCAACTGCAGTTGCTTCTTTCCCATTAGAACGGAATTATTTAGACATTTGATGCGGGTAGCAGGTTAAGTTATGATCACACATGCATGCTTTCTAGTATTAGTATACATACAGGGTGTATTACACATACATGTCCCGGTAGCTCAGTGGTAAAGGCGGCACTCTGTGAATCCAGAGGTCGCGGGTTCGAAACCCAGCCGGGACATGACAAGTTATCCTCCCATTTGGGATTTTTACCACAATAATAAGTCCTGAGCTTACTTCTGGAATAATGGGGCTTAATAGCCCTAATCGGGCAGTATAAATAAGGCGATATTATTACTATTATTTTTTTTTTATTTCATGGTAATCATTTTAACTTGGCCTAGCGGTAGCTTGCTCGGCTTGCACTCCAGGTGACCCGGGTTCGAATACCGGCGTTGTTGTATTTTCCCGGCTCTGCACTTTGGATGTGGGAGTGCATCTTTTGAGTATAATATGTTGAACCTCGGATAAACGAAGTCCGAGTTATATCAAAATCTTGGTTTAATACCTAAACAGGACATTTTGAAGGACAATAATTAGGTTAGTTTTGGAGTGGGCAACGACCAGTGGTGGGATCACGGGATTGATCTTATCTATAGTAAACCTTTTAAACTGATTAAAATAGAGAGGTTAGTTGATTACCTGCTGATAAGACCAAACATGCATAGATAGTATGGATATTCAAAACATTACCTTCATACATAAATTCCATGCAACCTACAATACAAATATGATGTCCATCTTTTTACTTTCCTTATTCTAGAATAACTTATGATTTTAAGTTATGTGCCCCATAACAGCTGAGTCAGCTGGACTTGTGAGGAAAATGGTACGATCTGCTGATCCAAGTCGGTTCCTGATTAGACCTCTCTGAGAGCAGAACAAGTGTTCCGTATTGATTGTCGGCGCATACGACGTCAATCGGATTTTTATTAATTAATTATTTCTTAAAAATTTATTATTAAGTATCAGTTTAAAGATGAAAGTATATTCCAGTTTTTTATTATTTAATCTAAAAGTGAATTATTTCGATTCTAAGTTTATCGATTCTACATATTTTCATTATTCTATTATATTTTATAATCTTATAATTATCTTATATTGTTATAAGTAGACTTAAGTTTCTTCAATAAAAAGTAAAACATTTTAAAAAACCCTAATTTGCAAGTTTCCCTTATAACTTGAATAACATATTCGCAAGTTTAGTGGTAGTTTTATTTTACAAAAATATACACATATCGCTAGCCTAGAAGAGAAGGGAGTTATCTCAAAAAATATCGAAAATGGGATTATTGAAGTTTGATATGTAATTTTTCACGCTCTAGCTATAGCAATCATCAGAATTTTTCTAACTCTTTTAGATTCCGCTAGGGAGCATTTTTCTGTATAGATACATCTACTAGGGTTTGGTGATTTGTATCACGAGGCAGAAGAGTAGTACATCTTGAATCAAGTATAAAGAGATAACTCCTTACAAAAGATACATCACCTAGATAATCTTAGTTTTTCAATATAAAGTGTATATATTTTCAATTCCGTAGAGAGATATCCCCTAAATGTAACTGAAGTGTACAAAAAAGTGCAAATTTTCAATTCCGTAGGGGGATATCCCATAAATGTACCAGTGACGTTTTAAAAAAAGTGCATTCCGTATGGATACATTTAGCAAATATTCCTTTTTCTTTACCTTACTGAATTCCGTTCTTTTGTTCGTTTTTTTGTTCTCCTGAAAAGTTGAGGTTCTTTGAGATAACTCCCTTCTCTTCTAGGGTAGCGATATATCCTATGATAAGGAAAAGTTTTGTTTTCTGTTACAGACACCCTGTTAATACTACTTAATTCTTATATCATCTAGTAGTTGTAACAGTATTTGTAATAATTATGTAATTTGTAATAATTGTACTTGCTATTATTTTTATTATTAACATTAACATTCCTCTTATGTTTATTTTTCGTAATAAAATTATTATTCTACGAGTAAATCCGTCTTTTTTACAATTCAATTCTTCTCAAACCACAATTTCTCTCCATTTTCCGACTACATTCCTCTTTTTTTTGTTTACTTAACCTCGCTTTAACCTCTATGTAGGTCATTTGAGACGGGGGTTTTACCCTCCATTCGCTGGAAACTTACAAGCCCGCTACCCCCACATTATATTTTTCTGGGGGTCTTTTATAAACAGAAAATCTTATGTGCTGCGTCCATTGTTTAGAATTATTATACATATATCAGTATATCAGTATAAAAAGAAAAGTGAGAAGTTGTATTAGATGTATATGTATGTGTTAATCACTTTTGTGATAAAACAACTACTCAAAATAGCTTTACTAAATCTACGCTGGAACCGGGACTTGAACAAACGACCTCCAGATTACAAATACTCCGCTTGATCGATCAAACTACAGAGGTCGGTCGTAATTTAAAACTATTCCACCCCTAATTCTCACAACCAAACTTGCCATACTCGTACCAAACTTGCCATACTAGGAACTGGAACCACCGACCTCCAGATCACAACTCCGCTACCTCAACGGTCGGTATCAACAAATAACTTTCCTGTAATAGCTTCAGGAGTTCACATCAAGTGTTGCAGTGAAAAACTATAAAGTTGTCGTCTCAAGAAGATATCATAAACAAAATTGTACAGTGTACACATACATAAACACAAAGTCAGTGGAAAGAGAGGTGAAAAAAAAGAAAAGAAAAAAAGTATAAACAGAAAAGGATCCGTGAGAAGTTGTACCAGGGGGGTAGAAGCAATGATACCAGGGGTAGAAGCAGTGATAACTTTGCAAGTAACTGATAAGGAATTCTCAAGGAGAAGAACACATAAGATATGATCGTAAAGAAGCAGGAGTGGAGAGGGAGGAGGAAGGATACCTGTAATTTAAAAGTAGTGGAAGAAACAAGAACAGAAAAATGAAACACAAGTGAGTAAAGGGTACTCGACAAAAAAATCATAAAGGTATGTGAACAGTAGAGGGTAGATAGGTACGTACCAAATTAAATAGTTACCTCCATAGTTTTTTTTACAAAAAAAAAATAGTTTTTTTGAAAGTTATGGTTTTAGATACCACTTAAGTTTAATAGAAAATTGGAAATTACAGAGGTTAATTTTTTTAGTAAAAATATTGATTGAAATGTCAAAGGGTTGTCAAAGTACATTGAAATGTCAAAGGGTTGGTTGTAAGATTGGCAAAGGCAATCAGTTAGTTAGGAGAATATATGTATACATTGTATTCTGTCCTAACTAATTACTCCCTTTAGTGAGGAAAAATATCATATGCATATTATGCATATATTTTATAGACGTATTTATTTTTTTCCTTTTTTTTAATGTCTCCAATGTTCTTTGTTTTACAAATTAACGGGATTTATCCATGTGTATTTTATATAATTTGAGACGTACATGGGTCATTTTCATTTATCTTGGGCATATCAAGTCCGCAACCTTTCTCCTTTAATAAATGTGAAAATAATAGGGATATATGACTAAAATCTATTTGATCACATAGGAAACAATTTTTTTTATAAATTAAAATAATAAATTGTCTTTTAAACTAATGTGGAGACTCAAAATTGCCAGTTATGTAAGTAACGTTCATGATATTTTAGGTGTCCCTTAGTCTAAGATTTTACTGTGTCTGATAGAAAAAAATGCATTTCTCCCCATTATTTTCACCAAAATCCAATATTAATGAGAAAAATACAGTTTATTCAGGATGTGACCATTAGTTTTCATAAAAATAATAATGTTCACCTCATTCTACAGACGTGTAAAGTTGTGTCCCTACGAAGAAAAAAAAATCTCCGTCATGAATGTTACCCCCAAAAAAATGTAAACCATTTTGAAAAACCCTTTGAATGAGAAGCTAGCAGCTGCCGCCATTTTGCTTCTTACAGATGACATTGTTTTTATTTTGAAATTTCCTGTCAGTTGGATGTTGGATGCAGTACAGTGAGGGACAATGGTGGGTCTAATTTTTTTTGACAAGAACGTTACGCGGTTTTTAAAATAAATTGTAATGATTCTTTAATATATAATGTATTTCTTTAATTCTTCTGCATGTCCTCTTTCCAATCAAATATTTTTTTTTGTAAAGTGAATATTCTTTTATTGAGAAAAGATAACATGTACAAGAAAGAGAGAGAGAGAAAGAACATGGACAAGAAAGAGAGAGAAAGAACAGTAATAAGAAAGAGAGAGAGAAAGTACATGAAATAAATAGAGAGAGAAAGAACATCGACAAGAAAGAGAGAAAAAGCACATGGACAAGAAAGAGAGAGAAGAGAGAGAGAAAGATCATGGACAAGAAAGAGAGAGAAGAGAGAGAAAGAACATGGACAAGAAAGAGAGAGAACATGGACAAGAAAGAGAGAGAAAAAACATGGACAAGTAAGAGAGAGAAAGAACATGGACAAGAAAGAGAGAGAAAGAACATGGACAAGAAAGAGAGAGAAAGAACATGGACAAGAAAGAGAGAGAAAGAACATGGACAAGATAGAGAGATAAGAGAGAGAAAGAACATGGACAAGAAAGAGAGAGAAAGAACATGGACAAGAAAGAGAGATAAAGAACATGGACAAGATAGAGAGATAAGAGAGAGAAAGAACATGGACAAGAAAGAGAGATAAGAGAGAGAAAGAACATGGACAAGAAAGAAAGAGAAAGAACATGGACAAGAAAGAGAGAGAAAGAACATGGACAAGTAAGAGATAGAAAAAACATGGACAAGAAAGAGAGATAAGAGAGAGAAAGAACATGGACAAGAAAGAGAGAGAAAGAACATGGACAAGAAAGAGAGAGAAAGAACATGGAGAAGAAAGAGAGAGAAAGAACATGGACAAGAAAGAGAGAGAAAGAACATGGACAAGAAAGAAAGAGAAAGAACATGGACAAGAAAGAGAGAGAAAGAACATGGACAAGAAAGAGAGAGAAAGAACATGGACAAGAAAGAGAGAGAAAGAACATGGACAAGAAAGAAAGAGAAAGAACATGGACAAGAAAGAGAGAGAAAAAACATGGACAAGAAAGAAAGAGAAAGAACAGTAATAAGAAAGAGAGAGAAAGTACATGAACAAAAAAGAGAGGAAGAACAGTAATAAGAAAGAGAGAGGAAGTACATGAACAAGATAAACACAGAAAAAGAACATCGACAAGGAAGAGAGAAAAAGCACATGGACAAGAAAGAGAGAGAAAGATCATGGACAAGAAAAAGAGAAAAGAAAGAGAAAGAAAATGGACAAAAAGAGAGAAAAGAGAGAGAAAGATCATGGACAAGAAAGAGAAAGAAGAGAGAGAAAGATAATGGATAAGAAAGAGAGAGAAAGATCATGGACAAGAAAGAAAAAGAAGAGAGAGAAAGATAATGGATAAGAAAGAGAGAGAAGAGAGAGAAAGGTCATGTACAAGAAAGAGAGAGAAAGAACATCAAGAAGAAGGAGAGAGAAAGAACATCAAAAAGAAAGAGAGTGAACATGAAGATTATGGAAATGAGGGACAAGCAAAACACACTGGCGAATGTAAAATAAAGTCCCTGCAGTGGAAATGACGACATGGAGAAATACATATTTATGAGAGAGAAAGACGAGGGGAAGCAGAAGGATGAGGAAAAATATAATGTACAGAAGTAAGAGGAGACTGAAGAGAAAGCGCAAGGAAAACCCCAAAAGAAGTTAGTAGAGAAATAAATTTAAAGAATTATTATTATTATTGAAATATTTATTAATAGGACATAGTAAATTATGTACGAACAAGTAGTTGTACATGAATATGAGGAAATACCTGGACATCTGTTACGATAGTAAAATTGAACAATAGAAACGAGAAAAAAAAAGATAAACAACATGAATAAAATATATTCAGATTGAATGAATTAGAAAAACTGAAAGACACAAGAAAATTAATTTAATTTATAAAAAACATTTTATTAAAATTCCATTTATTTTGTTTACACTTGAACTGATGTTTCAGTGACAGTTCAAAGAGAAATCGTAAAGTGACTTGTAAAGTTTCATGAAACGGAAATAGTTTATATTTTAGCTTTTCAAATACTCATCAAGTATGAAGTGTAAAGTTTTTAATGGAATAAGTCCCAGAGCAGGACAGTGAGAGAGAATAGGTAAGAAAGTTAGAGCTATGAAAAGCAACAAGCTCATAAGAAACACTTTCAGAACCACTCGTGACTGGAAAATAATTATGGTAGATAGGGTACTGTCACGGTAGCAGGAGTCGTGGGTTCTACTGGCAGGCTGATCCAAAGACGAACTGCCCGACTACACTCTGAGGGTTAGGTGGTAGAAAATGCTTTGAGCATTAACTATACCTCCCACTAAAGAGTATTAAAAACATTATTACCTATTTCCTGTCACCGGAAGCACTGCAATCACAAATGCAGTAAATGCAAGTGCAGTGCACCTTTCTACTGCAATAATTTGAAACTGTGCAAAACATAACAATATTATACAGTTCCGATTTGAAACCAATTTGCACCATGCACAGATTGCAGATATACAGGGCAATCAGGGCATTGAAACATTTCTAGAGAAAAAAATTGAATGTAATTTTTGAAATGTGAGCGTTTTTTTTTTACTTGACAAATTTTAATGCAATTTTTGAAATATTTGGAAAACAAACTTTGAATGCACTTTTGAAATGAGAGCTTTTTTACATTAGATATTTGAATGCAATTTCAAATATTGGAGCATTTTTTTACTTTTAGACCAGTATGGTGTTCGTATTGACCTCAAAAAATATTAACTTAATCTCAACATAGATTTCAAACTCGTGAATAAATAATGTGTGAATTAGACATTTTTAATAGGCATATTAGACAATGCCGACTTTAATTTAGTACGAGAAAAGTAAAAATAAGCAAAAACGACACCACCCTGTTCGTGCGAAATTACATATTGCATTGAATCCCGGTGAGGATTGGGTGTTCTGTCATAAAAACATGGTGCAACTTGCAAAAAGAATTCACAAGAATAGCAAAAATAAAATAAAAAAACTCTCGGAAGAAAATTGAGAATGTATCGATCGATCGAATAATACTTACGTTCGATCGATCCACCTTTTCCCCGATCGATAAGACTTGTAACCCGAATCCCAGTGTTTCGATTCCCAGTTTAAGGACAACTGTTCCTGCAGTTACCCAAGTTAAGCAAAACAATCAAGTGGTTACTGACCCGAAAGTTGCGAGTTCGAATCCCGGCCGAAACGGGAAATCCAGACCGAGTTTTTCCGTTTCCAGAAGGACATGGGTTTAAAGATAATGTGCCCTGAAGCAATGCGAAAGCGATCCTGGGCACCTTAAAAAAAAAACTGAAAAGAATAGAAAAGCTAGTTATTATAAATATTAGAAAATCGGAAGTATTGTGTTGGTTGGTTTTTTTCTTTCTTTTTATAGGTACAATGTAAATAGATTTTTTCAACATTTTTATCCATTGAAAGATGAAAGCTATTATTTTCTTTATCCTATATTTTTAAGTAACAAATGATAATCTTCCTTTTAAAACTCTAAGTACCTAAGATAGGAAAATGCAACTTGGCAATATTCTTTTTCAATGGAGAAGTTTTACGAAAGCTTACACAAAAGCTTTGAGCTTTAGAATTTCATAAGGAAAGCAAAATATAGAAGACAGAGTATGAAAACGGGAAGATCTTTTCTATGTTGATATTTGATTTTTTTAATGGTAAAAAAAATTGTCGAAGTTTTCCAATTTTTACTAAAAGTTTTTCTCGTTGAATTTTTACAACCTACTTGTTCATAGCTTAAAAGTTTTGTTTGAAACAATTGAAACATTTCGAAGAAAAAAATTGATTTGTGCCTTTCATTTTTGAATTTTTTTTTTCGCAAAATTTATCATAAAAAATGCGAATTGGGTAATTTAGTAGAAATGTCAATTTTCAGTTCTGATGTGATTTGAGTCATTCGGGAAAAAAAGATGCAGGCAATGTGGGCTTTATGAGTTTCAGAACTTAAATTTATTGAAATTGGAAAATTTCTTTTCGATTACTGTTTTATTGCTTGAAGAGAAGATTTTATTACTATTATTTTCGGAAGTGTTTATATGTATATGGTGTGGTGTGTGTGTTCGGTGTGTGAGTGTGTCGTATGTTTAGTGTGTGTGTGAGAGAGTGTGTTTGGTATGCGTGTCTGTTTGGTTTGTGTGTCTGCTTGCTGTGTGTGTGTGTGTGTGTGTGTGTGTGTGTGTGTGTGTGTGTGTGCGTGCGTGTGTCTATGTGTATTGTCTGGCGAAGCGGCGGCTAGTTCTAATATGGTAAATTATGATTCACTTGATTTCCATCTAAAATACACAAAAACCATTCGCTCAAGTAAAGGATACGTTGTTTACTGTATTATTATTTTATTTTGCCATACGCCATACCATTCTTAGTCATACAGTAATACTTCTTGTCTTACAGTAATACTTCTAGTCATACAGTAATACTTCCACCTGCATTAATGGAAAAAATTCAGATAGTATGAAAACTCGTTCTCTAATAAATCATGTTGGGCAACCTTCATTTTTGAAAATTCACGCAAAACAAATTGTTCAATAAAAGCATTTTTTTTTTTGTTTCAAATTTTATCCACAGCAAAATTTCTGCATTGACAGCCATTTGCAAAACAGGCCAAGTGTGAAGCGTAACTCAAAAGCCATTGATGTAGAAGATAGCAATTTACATCTCTTTAATTCTCGCTGGGTTGTTCTAGTCATTTGGGTTTCGTGGTTACTAGAAGTCCCGGTTTTGACTGCAGTCAGAAAGAATCTATAAGCCAGCGTCGTTGAAAACACCAGTTTCTCATTCGATCATTAAGTTAAGCAACGTCCATTTGAACATCTCCATTTAGAAGCTGCAGACCCTCACTTTCCTCAGCTGTAGACTAGCTGGTTACAACTACAACAACGAGCAGCAACAACAACAACCATGAACCGTCCTCTCAAGTTCTCACCATTCCCCAGAAAAGTAATCATTTTAAATGGAATGGGCTCTTCTAAAATTCCATTTCAAACTTCGTCCAAACTTTTTCCGCAATTACCTCCAAAAATTTTCACCGTGTGCTTTTTCATCCTTTCTCTTTAGAAGTGAAAATTAACCAGAGTTTCCTTTTCTTCTTTTCTTTATTTTATTTTATTATTCTAAATTTACTTTTTTAAAT
>CM044963.1:16865160-17065058 GCA_024516035.1 Bactericera cockerelli | reverse complement strand
TTTTTTACAACTTTCTGAAAAAGTCCGACTTTGGCTTATTCTTTAGGTCAGAACTTTTTTTCCTGTTTAAGATGAGTTGATTCTGAACATTTCTGCAGAAAGCCAACAAAATTTCGATGTTTTTAGCTACACTACTTTGTTTTTTACGGTTTGGTTTGGCACTTTTTTTGACACCTGAATAGAAAAAAAATTTTCATGTAAGATTTTTACACTTTGAAACACTCAAGATTAGCCCGAACAAATTTTGGCACAGACATGGGCAAGTTTGATAAAAGTTGGCGGCCAACCCAAGGATGCTAAAAAATAATTTTACGATTTTTTATCACGTGATCTTTTGGGAAAACGAACCAGGTAAGTCTCAAAAAATGATGTTCAAAATCTTAAAAGTGTTGACCGTGTAGGGTCGTCTTGTACTCAAAGAGTAATTAGCTATTTATGTCTGATAATTATTTTGCTTGGAATTAATTAAAGGCCAGTCAAATTAATGATTGTTTGTTTCTCGATGATAGTTTTCAAGCATATTTTTCTGCATTCTGTGAAATATTATCTTTTAACGTCTTGAGTTTTTAAGTACAATTTACATAATTATTATTATTATTATTTGGATGCTGAAATGGCAGATGTGCATTTAGCATATGGAGCTGCAAACAGGAACATTTGAGATCACGTGAAAAACATAGTTTACGGAATACCAGTGGAAACGCAAGAGTAGCAGAATCTAGTAGCAAGAATCCTGTTAGCATTCCATGACCTGACAGAAAAACCTGGAATCTTCCGCAACATTCGACGGAACATGATGAAGAGGTTCAACAATTGCGCATCCAGGAAGGTGGACGCCACTTCCAACAGTTCCTATGAGGGAATTGAGAAGGGAGAGAGAGAGAGAGAGAGAGAGAGAGAGAGAAAGAGAGAGAGAGAGAGAGAGAGAGAGAGAGAGAGAGAGAGAGAAAGAGAGAGAGAGAGAGAGAGATAGATAGAGGGAGAGAGCGAAAGAGAGAAAGAGAGGCGGATGAGGATGTGAGAAATATTAGCTCGTAGGTAAGAAGGCTTGGCTCACAATAAGTGCTTACTAATCAAAACACAGTGGCATCCCAATGCCAAAAACAGCAGATAACGGACAAATTTACTATCTGCAAAGCTAATAACTCCACTCCACAGTTCAGAGGTAGAACTAAGTTACAAAAGTCACCATTGGTTTCAAAAATTTGTGTGAGGAGAATCCATCCATAGTGTGTACTATGGTTAAATAAAAAATGGCAACAGTCTTTTTTATTTTGTAGTCATGATTTTTTTGCTGGCTCTGGCGTTCGGACCCGTGTGGGATCTTCCGCATGACAAGTAACTTACCACTGAGCTAATCGTGCGCTTCTAATCGTTTCTCATTGAACATACTAACACAAAATGTTTTTTTTTAAATACCTTTTTGTTTAATACCAAAATAGTATAAAACATAATAAAACTGCAAAAGTTTTTTCATTTTACAAAATATTATCATGTTTTTTTTCAAGATTTCTATTAAGAGTTGGCAATCGGTAAATATTTGTTATTTAATTAGTATTGTTTATGATAGAAGAACCTACCTGCATATTTACCGGGCTTTATTTTATAAACTCTATTTTCGTTAGGAAAATTCGCTAGTTTTTTTTCTCTCGTAGGGAAGCATAAGAAAAACCATCCTTACATTATCAAGGCAGACTCTCAGGGGCTTACATGAATAATAATTATGTGTATTATGATACCAATAGTAGGTTTCTGATATAACTCAATTTACAGATGGTATTACCACCAAAAAAACCATAAGTTGTTGGTGTTACAACAGGTCAGATACAGGTATGAATAAAATATTCCATCCGATTTTTTTGATAATTAAAATAAAATTGACCGCCGAGAATTGAACCTCAGTCATGCGACCAACACTCCCAGCACTACCATATCTAGCTAACACCACTGTCAATCTGTAGAGCTCGAAAATTATCATTTGAATTTTCCTAAACTGGCTGATGAAGGGCATGCAAGACCGCGGTATTCAAAAAAGCAATGTAAACAATTTTTGTAAACAATACAAGACGCCCTTACACAGTCTACAGTTAGAAAACTCTTAGGACTTTTGAAGAGTTTTTGGCAAACATCTAATATTTTTTCCCAGAAGATAACGTGATAAAAAATCGTAAAATTATTTTTCAGCATCCTCGGGCGGCCGCCAACTTTTATCAAACTTGCCCGTGTCTGTGCCAAATTTTGTTCGGGCAAATGTCGAGTGTTTTATTTGGTGAAAAAGTTTTTTCGTGTGTTTTTTTTCTGTTCAGGTGTAAAAAAATATAACAAACCAAACCGTAAAAAACAAAGTAGTGTAGCTAGAAATATCGAAATTTTGTTGGCTTTCTGCAGAAATGTTCAGAATCAACTCATCTTAAACAGGAAAAAAGTTCTGACCTGAAGAATAAGCCAAAGTCGGACTTTTTCAGAAAGTTGCAAAAAATCACTTTGTGCAGTTATAAAGGCGAATCCGAAAAAACATATTGTAGATCCGGGCTGGAAATGTCGTCAGTAATCTACCATTAACGGGTGTAAACGTTTTTTTGGTCCACCCTGTATAAGATAATTGGATATAAGAGAAACCTGGATATATGATAACTGGATATAAGAGAAACTGTATTCCGACTGTGCGTTCAACTCCCAGTACCTACCACGAAGTAGGAAGTATGTATGTACATAATTATGTTGGGTATACCTATGGCATTTAGGTAATAAACCTATGTATGTAGGCTCTCGTGGCTTCAGTGCAAACTTTCAACAGGAATGCTATTCAAAATATTCCGTGAATCATTCAATTCTACAATCCAGGTATGTAATTGAATACCTGACGTAATTATTGCTCGGTTGGTATTGGTAGAGAGACTTGTATGTATGTATGTAATTTTTGTGTGTAGCGCAACATTACTAAGAGCCTCCTTTACTTTTCGAATTACCTATATTCTATTACATTCATTTCTTTTTACTCTGGTAATGCCGCCACTGGTCGTTACTCATACAAGTAACTACTCATTTTTCCTCACGAGGTATGAGTAGACCCCGAACTTCCAAGTACAGAACAGAAAAATTCCTGCCCCGCTGGGAATCGAACCCAGGTCACCGTGCGTGCAATGCCTAGCGCTCTAACTCACTCTGCCACGGTGACTACTGGTAGAGAGACTTATTATTATTATTGTAGTCTGTCCCGGTAGAGTGGTAGTATAGATGGTACTCTGTGAATCTAGAAATTTAAGAGGTTGTGGGTTCGAAACCCAGCCGGGACATGATAAGTTATCCACCCATTTGATAGAGAATGGAGGGTAAAACCGCCGGCCTAATCCAGGACGTTATATCAATAGGATCGTTGGCGTTAGGAAAGGCATCCAGCCGTAAAAATGTGCCAAAACCAACTATCCTCTACCAAGAGGTTGAACAACGTCGACCCTGCTTAAGCGGGATAAGACATAGTAAAATAAGAAGAGGTAACCACCAGACGAGGTTAATGCTCACACCATTTTCTACCACCTAACCCTCAGAGTCTTATTATTATGTGGTCACAAACTCAAATTAATAAGGAAAAATGCATGCGCTGGATGGGATTCGAACCAACGGATCCCTGCGCTACCACTTGACTATAGTAGTGCACAGATTATGCTTATTTCATAGAGTCTACCTGACATAGTAATTATTATTATTAAAATATGAAGAATATCCTCATGCTGGAAGGGAATAATCAGTTATTATTTTATCAGTGACTTCTTAGTAAGATGATAGCGGTCGAGCAATCTTCCTGACTTTGGTCACGGGTAACGGTGGTGTGGCAATCTGTTGCCAAGTACATATTTCTAACACAATTTACAGTAAAAATGAACCCCACCGTCCCTCAAGTCGGACTAAAATGCGCTGTGATTGGTTGAAACTCCGACTTGAGGGATGGTCTCTTATCTTGAAAAAAAAAAAAAAAAAAAAAAAAAAATCAGAGCAGATTTTCATTATGAGCAGATTTTCATTAAAAAAATTCAGAGCAGACGGCTGTGTTACTTGGCCGTCCAACGCACGACCGCTATTAGGTACGACTTGTAATGAGATTAACCACGAAGGCCAAAGTGGTTCTTCAGAAGTAGAAAACCGCTCAGGCCATCAATCTTATTTCATACGAACCTCTCGCCACTCTTCCCGATTCTAGTAGCCAACAATTATGATTAATATTTTAATAAGTAACACGAGTGGTTCCGCGGACTCTAGACCTCACTCAGATTCTTTTTTTTTTTTTTTTAAGAAGTAGGTTTATCTAATTCATGTTATATTTATTTAAATATATAAAAAAAACTTGTCCCAGGGACCGCCCTTCCGGAAGGGAACCGAGGATGCAAGAAGCATTTCTTTTAATTAAATTCAATTTATTTTATTGTAATGTGTAACACATTATTTGCCATTTACAATCAATTTTAAAAAGATGGAAAAGGAGCGATATGTTTAGATTCATCTATTAAGTCATATCTATTAAGTTTAGACTATTGTACTGAAAATATACTAACGCCAGAACTTTTCTATTGTACTGAAAATATCTACTAAGTTTAGACTATTGTACTGAAAATATACTAACGCTAGAACTTTGCTATTGTACAGGAAATATCTACTAAGTTTAGACTATTGTATACTGAAAATATACTAACGCTAGAACTTTGCTATTGTACAGGAAATATCTACTTACTTGAGAAAGCTCTCGGTGACTCGGAAAGAAGTCTTTGATGTTCAGTTTCTTCTCTCTCTCTCTCTCTCTCTCTCTCTCTCTCTCTCTCTCTCTCTCTCTCTCTCTCTCTCTCTCCTCTCTTCTCAGAGTTGAAGTTCTCGGGAATAAATTTTGATATTAGTTTTTCTCGAGAACACTTGAGAAAGTCTACTGACAAAGGCATCACATCTAGGCTGAAGCTTTCCGAGTTTCTGCCAACAATACCGTCTGTCCCAGTAGCTCAGTGAGAATTTGAGAATCCTGCCATTAAAACAAAAAAAAAAAGAAAATCAGCGGAGCGCCAAGAAAAAAATCTCTTGACCGAATAAACAAGAACGTTGGCACTGAAAACTGACTATCGAAATTTTTTGGGCGATTCTATTACTTTCCTTTCTATAAGACAAGGAAAAATATTTTTATTAGATATACGTATAGTAGTGCCTTATTTACTCTGTCGGCTCGAGACAGGAAGTCCCATTACGCTGACAGTGGTAAAGGCGGCACTCTGTGGATCCAGAGATTCCAGTGGTCGCGGGTTCGAAACCCAGACGGGACATGCTAACATTGTGATACGAGAACCGGTGCATTCAACGCACCATCGACGCTGGCTGGCTTCAGTCAGATTTCATTGCGTCATAAAATCGATTTCAATAGAATGTTACGTATAGGTGGCTAAATTGAATACTCCTCCCTCCATATTATTGAACCAGCTCGTGGTTGCTTAACCAAGCTCATCAGTTGCGCTTGACTGACGTAAAGTTATTAATACTCTCATTGTAGTAATTATTATTAGCTAATTACATATATATTAGGGTAATTAATACTATTATTATTGTATAATATAGTAATTAATACTCAACACTAGTTAAATTAAACTGCTGCTTATGAAAATGAATGCATGGGTTGGAGTAACGCACCTACGCGCGATACATAATTAATACATCTGTTCGTTTAGACTACTTTACAGGCAACTAATTAATTATTTGTGGGTTTTAATTACTAGGTGTTTGCACTATGTATTTATTAAGAGTTTTGGACCCCAGTACCGCGCGAATTTCTTTTTTATTAGTATTAAATTCTTTATTAGATAATAGACATAATGTACAGGACAAACAGATCAAACAATAGGTAATTACAAAGAAATGGAAACACTAAAAACAATTTTTTTTAAACTATAAACAATAAAAAAGAAGCCAGCGTCGATGGCGCGTTGAATGCACCGGTTCTCGTAGGATCACCGAAGTTAAGCAACGTCCAGCGAGGTGAAGACTTCGCGATACTGGCATTCCGGCTCAAGCCAGGCTGGGTGAGGTGAATGTGGGTAGCGTGAGTTCCTGCGAATGGAGGGTAACAACTCCGTCGTCGTAACCATGCAGTTGAAAGCGACGTTAAACCAAACAAAAACGATTTTAATATAATTTAATGTAATGTGAAAGCGGTTCCGGGGCACATACACATACCTTTTTTTTAAAAAAAAAATAAAAAAAAAAAACATACAACTTAATAAAACTGACGTTTTCAAGCTAATTTCAAAATGTGATTTGAACGTTGAACCAAAAAAAAACGATTTTAATACAACTTAATGTAATGCGAAAGCGGTTTCGGGGCACATATACCTTTAAAAAAAACATACAACTTATTTAAACTGACGTTTTCAAGCAAATTTCAAATTGTGATTTGTTTTTTTTTCTGTTGCAGGATTGAGGCTGCACTACATGGGAGTCCCAGAACAACTTCCGGTGGTGACGTCATGAACCATATCTTCAGGTAAGTTCCACCAAGTGTTACTGGAAACATAATTATGCTGACAGTCAAACTTGGATAACCGGAAGTTCAAGGGGCCTGCAATATTTTTATGCTCCTGGAGGTTTTCAAATTTTGTGAAAGTATATCAGTATAAACAGAAAAGTGAGAAGTTGTACTAAAAGTTCAAGGGGCCTGCAATATTTTTATGCTCTTGGAGGTTTTCAATTTTTTTTGAAAGTATATCAGTATAAACAGAAAAGTGAAAAGTTTTGTATTGGATGTACATGAATATCAGAAGTATCAGAACATACCTGGACACCTGTTTCGAGCTTCTTAGCTCTCATCAGCAAGTAATAGTTCTGGAGCTAGTTTCTTTTCAAGTTATTTCGTTTCAAGAATAAATGATTAGTTTTATCATGTGTCCAAATAGTTCTGGAATTTTAATCAGTATAAACAAAAAAGTGAAAAGTTTTTTGATTGATTCTTCCATTGTTTTTTTCCATTGATTTCATGGTGAACATTCCATTGATTCCATAGTGAAAAGTTTTTTTTAGAGATTCCATTACTCTTCTCTAGGATAAGGAAGTTAAGAAAGTATTGAAAAAAATAAAGATATTTTTTTCTTCTACATACAACGTGATGAAAAAAAAAGTAGGTAAATACGTTAACCACTTCTACTATAGACCATTTTAGGGGGTTCAACTCTATAACAAAAAGTGCGAAAAAACTTTCTTACAGAGAGACACGCCCCTCAAATTAAAAAAAAAAATATGGAATACTTTTAGTTACGTCTTACCTGATTGAGCTATTCATCATAGGGTGGCGTCATCGTGAACGATGGTAGCCAGACAGTGGAGGAATGACTCAACACTTCTACCACTGTCTTTACAAGGTAGCTAATAATTGACAAGGGCCCCCAGAACTAAGCCAATGCTGGTCTACTCCCTGTTTATAGTCCCCCAGCCAGACCCGGGATAAAAAATTTACTCTCAATACAAGATGTCGTAAGCTTTCTTTTAACGTGAAAAACTCCATCAGTCCTGATCAAGCAGTATAAATAATAATAAATATATGCCCATTATTATTATTATTTCTAGTTAACCTATGTTAATAACGGAGGATAAAGATGTATACAACGGGTTTGTTACCAAGTTGTATACATCTGTGGAAGCTTCTTACTGTAGGAATTTTCTAACTAATATGTTTGCTGTTTTCAGAATGTCTGCTTTTTGAATGATCGAATGGATGAAGGTTGATATTTCAATTTTTTTCAGATGATTTATGAAGTATTATTATTATTATTATTGTTATTCCAGCTCCCCCTTCCCTCCTCCGCCCCCCGCCCTCCAGCAGCAGCCATGATGGAAGACAAGAAGTCCCGCCCCCTGGGGGGCGTGTCCAAGGTCTCGCAGATCGCCACCCTCTTCCAGAGTCCCCCCTCCCCCGCGCCCGACCTCATCCTGGGCGGCAAGAGCGCGCCCTCCGGCCCCCCCTCCCCCAAGGCGGAACGCAAGGCCATTGACCTCTTGCCCGTGGTGGGCAAGGAGCTGCCCTGCACCCAGGTGTCCGTGGTTCGAACCCAGAGTCACATTTCGCGGTTCCACAATGCGCGCGCACTCTTCGAGAAACTGGGTGAGAAGATTTTTTTTTTTTTTTTTTTTTAAAGATGAGTGTTTCACAGCCTTTTTTATTTCGTAGCCGTGAAACAGGAGCTACTGTAGACGCTTGTGGTCTGTGTTGTAGCCTGCCCATCCCGTAGTATGCAACCCCTCTGATGGGCGAGAAGTGACACAATACTTCCCATTTAGGTGCTGGGTCAACACGAGCGCACCGGAAGGTATCCCTTACAAACAATTGTAAACAAATTAAGAATACAAATTTTTGTCGGCACGGGGGATCGAACCCGGGACCTTCCGCATGGCAAGCGGGTTCTTAACCACTGAGATGGTTCATTATTATAGTTTTATTTTCGAATTCGAATTGCCTCTCTTACAATACAATACAGAATAATAGCCAGCGTCGCCGTCGACAACAGTGCACATTCTATCACTCAAGTTAAGCAACGTCCAGCAATATTTGGACTTGGATGGGTGAACCCTCTGCTCTGGCTTTTTCCAGCACCAGTTCAGGCTAGTGAGATTAATTTTGAGTAGTGATTTGTTAGTTTCCAGTTAATGGAGGTAAAACCTCCGTCGAGATACTGTCCATATTGACCATCGCAGTTGGAAAGACGACGCTGTTTAAATAAAAAAAAAAAACCTTTGCTTTGACCTATTGATTGTGTATTGCTGACCTCATGACGTTATTCTTTGTAACGTTAACGGAAATGTTGTTGACCCGTTTCTAAATTTCTGGCCGCAGTCAACGCTACCCGCAAATATATGAATATTGTTATTTCGTACAATATATGTATGTATATTGTATACTGTAAAGATATATAAATATGTATTAATATTTTGTATAATAAATGTATACGTATAGGTATACAAATGCCAAAGTGAGCTGCTGTGCCAAATGATAATGTTTTATTTTCCATTTAGTTTTAGAAAATGTACTGTATTGTTTTCAGAATTATGGTTTGTTTTGACGTTGCGCGGAAAGGTCTATTTCATAAATTACATAAATAATGTTGATACTTTGTTTTTTGGTTTAACGTCACTTTCAACTCCATGGTCATATCACGACGAGGGTTTTACCCTTTATTCGCTGGAAACTCATAAACCAGCTATGCAAAATATCATAACAAGGGTCCGACCCATCCGAACCCTAACCTTCCTGGATGTTGCTTATCTTCAGTGACGAGAACTTGTGTGTTCAACGTGCCATCTGGCTCTTTGTCGAGTTTCATTTCATCGATATTTACTTTCCGTGTCCTTTCCGTGTCCGTTCCGTGTCCGTTACCGTGGTGAGAGAATTATATGGACGCCCAATAATATAGCTATTGAAAGCTATATTATTGGGCCCCCAAGCTAAAGAGGCTGGAAACCACACTGGCCTATATCATTATTTTAACCACCCCTGCCTCTTCTGTCCCCTCCTCTTCTGCCCCCTGCCTCTTCTGTCCCCTCCTCTTCTGCCCCCTGCCTCTTCGGTCCCCACCTCCTCTGCCCCCTGCCTCTTCTGTCCCCGCCTCCTCTGCCCCCTGCCTCTTCTGTCCCCGCCTCCTCTGCCCCCTGCCTCTTCTGTCCCCGCCTCCTCTGCCCCCCGCCTCTTCTGTCCCCGCCTCCTCTGCCCCCTGCCTCTTCTGTCCCCGCCTCCTCTGCCCCCCGCCTCTTCTGTCCCCGCCTCCTCTGCCCCCTGCCTCTTCTGTCCCCGCCTCCTCTGCCCCCTGCCTCTTCTGTCCCCGCCTCCTCTGCCCCCCGCCTCTTCTGTCCCCGCCTCCTCTGCCCCCCCGCCTCTTCTGTCCCCGCCTCCGCAGGTAACGAAGAGTCTCGCGTCATCAAGCCGGGCGAGAAAGTGAAGAGCCTGAGCGACCTGAGGTCCCGCTCCTCCTCCGCTAACTCCTCCCTGGGGGAGGAGCATCCGCGAGGGGGCGGAGCCAGACACTCCCCCTCCCGCTCACCCTCCCCGCCCTCCACGGGCAGACACTTCACGGTGAGTCCTCTTGTGTTTGACACCTGTTGACTTTGGTAAATAACAGTTGAGAACCACTCTTATCAATAATTATTATTTTCTTTTTTATATTCTTAATAATATTCAATTATTTTTTTTCAATACATGACAAGTAAATGGTTCAAATATATATAACAATTACAGGTAGTCACCGTGGCAGAGTTAGTTAGCGCGCTGGGCATTGCACGCACGGTGACCTGGGTTCGATCCCCAGCGGGGCAGGAATTTTTCTGCTCTGTACTTGGATGTTCGGGGTCCACTCATACCTCGTGAGGAAAAATGAGTAATTACTTGTATGAGTAACGACCAGTGGCGGCATTATCAGAGTAAAAAGAAATTAATGTAATAGAATAATTCGAAATGTAAAGGAGGCTCTTAGTAATGCTGCGCTACCCACAAAAATTATGAAGAGGCCTTGTGCTTCACCACAAAGAAATTCGTACACATATATAATAATTACAGAGTTTACATAATTCATAGTATTTTTAACTGAACTTATGCAAGTTTCTTGCCTATGAAGTATGGTCCTTGTGTCGATAATGAGTCATAGTCATAAAAAAGGCTTAGGATGGGTCCTCTGTAAAAAAAGAAAAGAAAAATAAAACAAATGATTTATTATTATTATTAAAATACAATGTGAAACAATCACGAGGAAGTATTGTGTCAATTGTACAGTACAGATAGTGATTACAAAAAAAAAATAGAAACAATAAATATGAAGAAAAAGCTCTATTAACACCGTCGCCGCCCTTTTCCGTACGCCGTACGATATCTGTCTGTCATAACTCTTGAACGGTTGTAGATCTTGAACATATTAAAGGGCGAAATTTTAATATGCTGTCCGGATCATTTGACAAAAAAATGAGCTCGATTGGACTTCAAGTGAACCCTTGAGGGCCGATTTATTTTTTTGATGTATTCGTCGTGCTATCTTGACTCGCTGAATTCTTGCAGCTGTTCCAGTAGGCACGAGTCTAGTGGAAATGATTGAGTTCTTAGAATGGCCCCGAACTGTTATCGGTTCTTATCACAAGTGTGTGCTAATAATTGTGTCACCAGCACGTTGTAGAGAACGATAGTCTGTAAATGGTCCGTAAAACGTACGCTTGGTTTATGAGCCATAGATCTATCAAGTACACGCTATGATTGGGTGGAAGAGCTCAAGGATATTGAGAATCCTGCAATGAAAGCCTTGAAAAAAAGGAAAAGAAAAAAAAAGAGTAGTGTTCCACAGACCGATTTATTTCGTAGCATTGAAAACAGCTACGGTAGACGCTTGTTGTTGTTGTTGTTGCCAGCTTAATTCAGGCTGGGGGGTTGTGATGGTCTTCAGCCAACTCGAGTTGAAAGTTGGCTCGTCCTGAACCACATATTTCTATGAGCGATCAACCATCGTGATAACTTATAATAGTTATAAATCACTAGATCCCTAACGAACAGATTTAATCGTTAACTTGATTGGCCGTTAGCCTTTTCAACGATCATTAAGTTGTTCATGATAAAATCTGTCCTTTAGTATAAATGTAATTTGTCCCTAACAAAACATACTCTACTGTAGTAAATCTTGAGTTATTTATTTCGTGAATTGAGAAAATTTATATTCTAATAATTCTCGTCAACTAATCTCTCTCTCTCCCCCCCCCCCCCTGCAGCCTCAGCGGAATGGCTTCCCCTCGTCCGGCCGAGACGGCGAAGAAAAACAAAATGGCTACCACCACCTCCATCCCTCGAGTGGCCCGCCCACTCAGAAGTCCTCCTCTGTTCCCTCCCTCATCTTCCCTCCGCCATCAAACACTTCCAGCAAGACCAGACGCGCGCCAAACTGGCCAACGGTGACGCAAGCTCCGCCCCTTTTGCGCGAGACTCCTCCCCTTTCCGGCCGGAGAAGCCCGAGCGCAAGTTCAACTCGCGCGAGCTCATCGAGAAGCAGAAGAACTGGACCGCCCACTTTTCCAAAACGAAGACGCCGGCTCCGCCCAGCGTTTCACAGCGCTACAACTCTGACCCCTCCCACTTCAGCTCGATTCCTAGTGGACGGACCACCGCGCTGGCGGCACCGCCCCCCGCCCTCCCGCAGAAGCCACACCTCCCCCTCCCCCCGCCCTCCAAGTCTTTCCTCACCAAGGTGGTGTCGCCCTCCGGTCTGAAGCCGACCGTTGTCTCGTCGCCCATCAACATCCCCCCCACTGCCGCGGGTGAATCACTCACAGAGCATGCGCTCTTCCGACGCCATACCTCTGTGTCACCCCCACCTGTTAGCGAGCGCTTGTCCGGAACACCGAGCGAAAAAACCCCTTCAAAAAACACTGAAGCTCCTTCAACAGTATTATCAAACAGCGCGACGTCCACCCCTTCAGTTCCCCTGTCCACATCACCGAGCATATCAAGTCCTACCTCTTCGCTCCCACCGTGTGAAGATCAAACTTCGCCTTCGAAGAAAACAAGTTCCGCGGAAGCTCTTTTAAGCTCTCCTAGTATTATTTCAACCAATGAGAGCTCGCCTCGTATTATTGCAACCAATGAGAGCTCTCCTAGTATTATTTCAACGCATAAGACTGCATCTTCGGTTCCTAGTGAAGAGAAGCCTGTTGCCTCTTCAGTTTCAACGTCCGACTGTCAGAAGGAAGACAGTCTTGTGATGAGCGAAGACATGTGAGTATTTTCCTTCTCTTAATTCTGATTTCAAGACACATAATTATGTGGTCAAAATCCCAGAAAAATACCCAAAAACGAAATGTAACCATTAGAGATTGTGGGTTTTTTAGTGTGTGGAAATACCACACGCCAGGCCAGGTGTCCTCAATGATTTTTTTCCTGCCTTCCACAAAAAAACTAGTCATGTGCCGGCTGGGTTTTATTATTCTGAAAAAGTTTTATTTTCAGTCATAGAAGAGTGGCGTAACGGTTGTGACTACTGCCTGCGTACTCCAGAGATCCCGAGTTCGATCCCCGGTCGAAGCAGATTTTTCACAGAAAATTCTATTCCCTCCGTACGTGTGAGACTGGCATTTTCGGCCCTACCCAGGCTGGGTGAGGTTAATCTGGGTAGCTGGTACGATTCCCAGCGAATGGAGTGTAAAACCCCCGTCCTGATCCAGGACGTTAAATCAAATAGAATCGTTGGCGTTAGGAAAGGCATCCAGCCGTACAAATGTGTCGAAATCAACCAACCTCCAACCATGAGGTTGATCAACGTCGACCCTGCATAAGCGGGATAAGACAGAGTAAAAAAAGAAGAAGAAGAGTTCATGTGTGCCTAAATCGTGTGTTGGACTCCTCCTTTATAAAAAGTCTTCTAATTTTTTTTTTTTTTTTTTTTTTTTGAGGATAGGAAAATCTTCTCAAGACACCCATCCACCTCACTCCCTGGGGTGTGGGATTTTTACTCGCTAAAAAGCTATCCTCAGAAGACGTCGGAGATCCCGGAACCGTGTGTGTGATACATTACTTCTAATTATATTAAAAGTGATTTGTTCTACTTGGGCTTACAGGATCAGAAGTCCGGATCAGATCACGCCAGATGATTCTCCCAACAAATCCGTCATCTCCTCGTCTCCAGGTAAGAGAAGTTTTCTTTTCCTCTGCAGAATAAAGTAAACTCATGTTCTCCTAGTCATTCAAATAATAATAGTAATTAATAATAATAATAATACCTGTAGTAATGTACTATATAGTTCCGGGTATGTTTGTGGTGATAGAGTGACTTCCAGCGCTGGAAGTCACTGTGGCAGAGCGAGTTAGCGCGCTATGCATTGCACACATGGTGACCTGGGTTCGATTCCCAGCGGGGGAGGATTTTTTCTGCTCTGTACTTGGATGTTCGGGGTCCACTCATACCTCGTGAGGAAAAATGAGTAGCTGCTTTAATGTGAAGCAGCGACCAGTGGCAGAATCTTAGGCAAAAAAATAATACAAGGTATTGAAAATTAAAGTGGTAAAGTCCTATGATTCTGCGCTACCCACTAAAATTGTGACATAATAACACAAAGAAAAAGCATTATTATTATATTATTATCCTCTTGTAACATAGAAGATTTTGCCTCCTCTCACAAGAAAAATAATAATAATAATAGTTATTAATAATAATAAATAAAACATTTGTTTTATTTTTCATATTTTTTTTATACAGAGTACCCGTCCTAAGCCATTTTTATTTGGCTTCTAAGATTATGTTTCATGATAAAACAAATGGCATTTTTATTTGCCTGCAGAATTACACTGTTTAGTGGAAGCATTGCGTTTAGAATTAAGAAGTGAAAAAACGAACCCCAGTTGCATGGAAACGCCACATAGCGCGACACCATCGCAAAGGAGTAGAATATTTCTCGTGGTCTATTTATGTTTATGTTGACATTTGATATATTTATGTTTATGTTTACATTTGAAACGGGTAAGGGACGAGGAGAGGAGACTCCTTTGCTATACTAGCGCTGAGGACGCCACGATGTAGGCCGGCGGGGGGTGGTTTCCACACTTCTTCTACTCGCTATGGTGGAAGGTTACCACCAGGCGAGGTTAGTTCACAAAGCATTCGAGAGCACGAATAGCTCAGTGGTTAAGCACTCGCTTACCATGCGGAAGGTCGCGGGTTCGAACCCCCGCGGCCGACGAAATTTTGTATTCAAAATTTGGTTACAACTTTGTTTGTAAGGGATACACTTCTCGCCCATCAGAGGGGAGACATACTACGGGATGGGCAGGCTACAACACAGACCACAAGCGTCTACAGTAGCTCCGGATGCATGGCTAGGAAATAAAAAAGGCTGTGAAACACTTATTTTTTTTAACAAAAAAAATTCTACCACCTAACTAACCCTCTGCGTCTTATTATTATGTGGTTGCAAACTCAAATTACTGAGGAAAAATTCAAACACTGGGTGGGATTCGATTCAAGGGATCCTACGCTTCCTGGATTACCAGACTAGCGCGTTAACCATTTGACTACCAGTGTACGTTCTACAAGAAGTTAAAAAAAAAACATGAAAAATATCATTGTTTTCCTTCAAAGAATAGTGAATTTTCCTCAGAACAAAATAAACCCCAGCGAGTCTAATACTTGAATGGGTGACCATTCAAATTCAAACCCTCGTGATGCTGACTATTCCCGGCCCCACTCAGGCCGGGTGAGGGTAGTTTGAGTAGCTGGTTTTGTGAGTTTCCAGCGAATGGAGGGTTCATTATTTCACACAAGCAATGTATGGAGTTGTGTGTTGGAACTGTGCCCAACATTTGTGAAGCCACTAACTCATGAGTCCATTTCCTCTGATTGTATCTTCTTTAGGTACATACTGATATAGCATTGTGTACAACTGTACATATGTGTGTATATTGTATAACTATGTGTTATACATACTATTTATGTACAATGTACTCATGTACATTGTACATATTGTACATAAATATTATGTATTTGCACGACTTACTATAGCCTGTTGGTGCTTTATGTATGTACTACTCAGTAATATGTAGTTTTTGCGCTTATGTAGGTAATCAGTGTAACCACTTACATATGTATAATAATTTCAATGTATATTTATGTAGTTATGCACAATAATGTCATCAGTAGACGCAAAAGTGTCATTAGGGAAAGAAAACCATTTAGATTTAATGTTTTTTGATGTGGTGTTGCCAGAAACAGAGTATTGAGAGAAAGAGGAAGAAGGATGGTGTTTAGGGGGATGCTTGTATTGCAGTATTCATGTGGTACAAAGAACGATTGAGAGATAAAATATACAGAGAACGATTCAAAGACAAGATACAGAGAACGAATTCAAATACGATTTTTTTTTTTACAGAAAATTATTCAAGGACAAAATACGCGTACCAAATAGAACAATTTAAACCATATAGACCGATGCAGAGCATCAATAAAGACCATATCATAGAGTTTCGGTGTGGGATGGATCTTGAGTGCCCCGCCCACCTTACTACTGATCAGTGATCATCTTGCCAAATATAGTGGGTGACTTGGTCATCTGAAGCATCATCAGCTAGTTATACAGAGTGTACCTGGTAAAAGGTGAAAGTTATCATATTTGTGTTAATCACTTTCGTAATGTCACAACTACTCAAACTCGCTTTTGCTAAATCTACGCTGAAACCGGGACTTGAACCACCGACCTCCAGGTTACAAGTCCGCCGCCTTATCGATCAAGCTACTGAGGTCGGTTACAGGGTGTACCCTGTACCTGTACACTATACAGGGTGTACCCTGTACCTCTTTTCTTTTTATACTGATTTTATACTGATATACTGACTATAGTATGTCATACTGATCATTTATGAATATTCTCTTACCATTTACTTCCAAAGAAGGAAGGAACTCTTGCTTTCAAGGATGTGCAATTGCTCTCATATTATATGTATTTTAAAACGATTTGTTTGTCTGTATGTTTGTTTGTCCACGTAAAACTCGAGAACTCCAAGTCGGATTGAGCTAATATTTCGCATAGTTACCCTATATCTTCAGCAATGATGAATCTGTGTACCCACATAAGGGTTATTGTTTTGTTAACAAGATTACTTGCTGATAAACCTTGTTCCATAACTATATTTGTCGTGTTTCCTTTAGAATAATCTTCAAGTTAATATGAAAATTAGCTGAAGAATATTCCGGTTATCTGATTATTCTGATGTATGTGGTTTTCACCAGAAGTTATTGTGGCAAATTTTGTGTGTAGAAATATGGTCATTGGAACGCGAGATGCTGACTGTTTTGAATAATTTATTTACACATGTTTTGTACGACAGTCACAACGGACGAACCTCCATTCTGGTGGATATTTCTCTTGACTCAGAGGTACCAAAAAAAGTCTTAGGCGTCCACCTTATGAAGATTGGGCTGGATTACCAGTGATCTACTGTTAATGTACCATTAAGTATATGTTACTAACCGACCTCAGTAGCTTGATCAATAAGGCGCGGTGGTCTTGTAACCTGGAGGTCGGTGGTTCAAGTCCCGGTTTCAGCGTAGATACAGTAAAGCGAGTTTGAGTAGTTGTGACATGACAAAAGTGATTAACACAAATATGATATTTTTTTTTTTGGTAAATCTATAGAAAAGTTTTGATGAGATTACCACCATCAATTTTTTTTAAATTATTCATTTGACATAAAATTGAACATTACCTCAGGCTAGTTCCGCACGGTATATTCTGCTACAACACAACAGTACTTACACCCTGTCCCTGTAGCTCAGTGGTAAAGGCGGCACTCTGTAAATCCAGAGATTCCAGAGGTCGTGGGTTCGAAACCCATCCGAGACATGACAAATTATCTTCCCATTCGTGATTACGACCACATAATAATACGTGCTGAGCTTACTGCTGGAATAATGGGACACATTAGTTCTAATCGAGCAGCATAAATAATGTGATATTGTTATTGTCAACACGAGAAAACAACAACAGCAACAAAATAAGGCTTGGGTGGAAGAGATTGCCTTAGGCAATAACCCCGCCCTTTAGTTATGTTTTTATATATTTTTCTATTCTTTTTCTTTTTATTGTATATATCGTTTCCATTTTTTTCCATTGTATAATTATTTACATTGTACATTATGTCCATTTATCTAATAAAGTGTAAAATAATAATAATAACAACATCACCACCAACACAACAGCATGATGCCTTGGCAGAAGTACACTGCACATGTTTAGTTCACAATATTTCCGCTCACTGCAGTGACAAGATGACAGCATGACACATCTTTAAATCCATCTTCCAACCACCCCTAGATGCAAAGAATGCAACTATGCATACACCATATGCAACTATGCATACACCATTGCACCATGCACCGGGGCGGTAAATTAGACGTTATTAACATGATCATATATCAAATTTTATTATACATTTTGAAACCGAACAGCAGGAACATATTTACATGTTCATGTCATTTGGGAAAAGGAAAAAGGCAAAGTGAAAAAATAATATCATCAGAATCAATTACTTTGATGACGTTATGTTAAACAGGCAGTGAATGATTTCTAACCCCGTCAAGCCATTGTTTGCACTTAGGAATACACCACTTTGCGTTCTGTCACCGAAGTTAAGCAACGTCCAGAACCATCTGTACACCAACATTGTTACATTACAACAAGTAACCCAAAAAATACATACAAAGGTCGAAAATACCATTTTTTAACGAATGATAGGGTTTTACGTCGCTCTGAACTGCATGTCACGACGGAGGTGTTACCCTCCCAATCGCAGGAAACTCACAAACTTTGCTACCCACATTAACCTCACCCAGCTCGGGTTGAGCCAGAATGTCAGCATCACGAAATTTTCACTTCGCTGGACGTTGCTTAACTTCGGTGATCCTACGAGAACTGGCACGTTCAACGCGCCATCGACGCTGGTGCTCCAGCTTTAATCCAGTCTAAAAGTATAGTAACCATCCCACCTACACTGGCTATTTCTTGCCATGTCTAATTTGTACCAACACATGGTTCAGGCCAAATCCGTCTTCTGTTTACAACTAGTGGTTTTCAAATATACTGAGAGATGTGTCGTTATTATCATGTTCGATCTTTCAAAAGGGTTGGGTGGAAGAGATTGCCACAAGCAATAACCCCGCCCTTGAGGTAGGGCATTAACTTCATTCTCTTTTTTGTTCTCGTATCTTTGCTCAATCTTTTTGTTTTTTCTTTTTAATTTCATTGTATTTTGCTTTATATATTTTTGTTCTACCTAATAAAAATAAAGCTTACTACCTATAGTAATCACAATGGCGAGAAAACTCACATACCTACCAACTGCTTTTGCAGTGATTCAAATACAGTCGAACCTAGATATAAGAGAACAATTTTTATTCTAAACTTACCTCTCTACAAGGGGAAATAACCTCTTTATAAGAAAAACATGGATAAAAGAGAACAATTTTATTCTAAAAATTTCAAGTACTTCATGGAGATGTAAAAGAAATTCAAATGTATAATTATGCAAAATAAATAAAAATACTTTTTAAAGAAAAAATATAAATTCTCTGGTGGTCAACATTTCACACCGAGATATTACTATGACCACTTCTCTGCTCACTTCTGGTGAATGTAAAATGTTTCACGGCCTAAGAGAAAAGAAGAAACATGAAAAAATCTAATTTGAGATGAGATCTTGTTTACATATTATCAGACTACATGAGTTGGTCCATTATCTTGGATGAGTTAGTCAATTTTCTTGGATGAGTTAGTCCGGTTAGTCCATTTTCTTGGATGAGTTAGTCCATTTTCTTGGATGAGTTAGTCCGGTTAGTCCATTTCTTGGATGAGTAAGTCAATTTTCTTGGATGAGTTAGTCCATTTCTTGGATGAGTTAGTCCGGTTAGTCCATTTTCTTGGATGAATTGGTCCATTTTCTTGGATGAATTGGTCGATTTTCTTGTTTCTTCTTATTTAGAAACCACTGGTTTTAGATCGGATCAATTCAACCTCCGCTCTTTTCAATTCACCTCGGGCTTCGAGACATCCGAGATACAGAAATAGATGTCTCGGGCTCTTGCTCGCCGGTGGTTTTAAGTTTTCAGGAGTTTTTCCAACAGTGTACCCGCAGTCCCGCATTTTCAAAGAATTTTGATAGTTTATCCTAGTTCTTTATTTTGTTTTAATAACAAATATTTTTTTGATTAAAAACTATGTTTTCTATGGTAGATTAAGATTTCATCATGTATTACCACAGTTTTCAAGTGTGTTTCAAAGAATTTGGATCATTGTTTTGTATATTTATCGTAGAGTGTGTTTCAAATAGTGTACCCGCATTTTTCAAAGAATTTGGATCATTGTTTATATATTTATCGTAGTTATTTATTTTGTTTTACAAATAACTAAGATGATTTTCGATCACTAACTAATAAAAACTATGTTTTCTACTGTCGCTGAACCATATTGCAGTAATAAGCAGTGATGTATTGTATTGTTACTACAGTATCAAGAGTATTTTTTTAACATTTTCAAAGAGTTTTAATATAATATTGTTTATGTTTTTTATTTTGTTTTTGTCAAGAGTTGTGTAATAACTTGTCTGCAAAAAAAACCGAAGAAAGTATTTCTAGCGAGAGAATTATTTCGTGTTTTTGGTTGATTTGTGACTTTTGTTCAAGAATTTTAAAAAAGAAGTTGATTTTGATTGCTCTCTTTTGTAAACCACCACCAATGGATTTACTATTTCGTTTTTATCTAGAGTTGTGTCTGTGTTACTTTTCTGCAATTATTTTGAAAATTTGAAGAGAAGAAGTTGATTTCGATTGCTTTCTTCTCAATTTTACTAGAACCACAAGTGTGATTTAATGAAGAGTTTTTTTTTCTGTTTTAACGTCGCCGTCAACTCCTTGGTCATATATCGACGGGGTTTTCCTCTCCACTCGCTGGAAACTCACAAATATCATAACAAGGATTCGACCCATCCGTTCGATCCTAATATTTCTGGATGTTGCTTATCTTCAGTGACGAGAACTTGTGTGTTCAACGTGCCATCTGGATCTTTGTCGAGTTTTATTTCAACGATATTTACTTACTTTCTGTGTCCCTTATAAGGTGGTGAGAGGATTATATGGACACCCAGATCCAATGTCTAGGCTCCTTTCATGTCCATTGATTCTAGTTGGTTTTATCGTCCTGACTTGAGGTAGACAGGGCGGTGGTTTTACCCTCCATTCGCTGGGAATTGTACCAGCTACCCACATTAACCTCACCCAGCCTGGGTAGGACCGGAATTGTCCGGAATTTCATCGACTGTATATTTATTTTCGTTTACCACAACGTGTGTGCTCACAGAAATTTCATTTCGTGTTTCCCTCATTCATGACATCCCCTTGTCTTGTTGCGTTGTCTGCTTCGCCTGTGAGTGTTGGGACTTTGTTATTTTTAGACTCGATCGTACATCTCGGCGTGAAGTGTTTCACAAGCGAGTGACTCTGTTGTTGTGTCGCGTGCTGTGTCGACTGTTTCAACATTGTGCTTTTCAATGGTACCCGACGCGACGCGGCCCGCTGTTTCGGATGTTCTCTTCGTTCTGTTTCGGGAGCCCTCAGGGATTTCGTTGGCTTTTCTATCGGTTGTCAGTTTTTTTTCTCTGCGTTTTTTTTTATTAATTTTATTATTACTTTCCTGTTCTACTTTCCAAACTGTTAGCGTAATGGTACTCCCTTTCGCCAGCGATTTTCTATCGGTTGTCAGTTTTTCTTTTCTGCGTTTTTTTTAATTTTTTTTATTACTTTCCTCTTCTACTTTCCAAACTGTTAGCATAATGGGACTCCCTGTCTCCAGCCGAAAGTCTAAATAAAGCACTACTATATTTAATCAAAATATTTTTCCTCGTCTTATCGAAAGTAAAGTAATAGAATCGCCCAAAAAATTTCGATAGTCAGTTTCGAGTGCCAACGTTCTTGTTTATTCGGTCAAGAGATTTTTTTCTTGGCGCTCCGCTGATTTTTCTTGTTTGTTGGCTTTAATGACAGGTTTCTCAAATTGCTTGAGCTCTTTCACCCAACTATAGCTCTTCCACGAAACTATAGCTCTTCCACCCAAACATAACTCTTCCACCCAACCATTTCTTTTCTACCAGTTTCCATGTTAACCTTCTGCTTATAGTTTTTATTTTTTAATGATTCGTATATACCTATAAGTGTAGAGTGTACAAAATACATCATTGGGACAGAAAAATATTATAAGGAGGAGAGTACAACTATCTCTCTCTCTTTCTCTCTCTCTCTCTCTCTCTCTTTGTGTGTGTTATTTTCAATAGTTTGAATGTTGTATCTTTTTTTGTGGGGGTGGTGATTTTTTTCAACATTAATTTACCTAATATAATGTTGTTTTTTTTAAGTGTTTTGACGTCTGTGGTGTTTCGGTCAGTCGCGGTGAATTTCGATAAGAGCGCGCGATTAGCTCAGTGGTTAAGCACTCGCTCGCCATGCGGAAGGTCCCGGGTTCGAACCCCGGGACCTTCAGACCAAGCGCCGACAAAAATTTGTATTCTTAATTTGGTTACAATTGTTTGTAAGGGATACCTTCCGGTGCGCTCGTGTTGACCCAGCACCTAAATGGGAAGTATTGTGTCACTTCTCGCCCATCAGAGGGGAGGCATACTACGGGATGGGCAGGCTACAACACAGACCACAATCGTCTACAGTAGCTCCTGTTTCATGGCTACGAAATAAAAAAGGCTGTGAAACACTCATCTTTAATTAAAAAAAAAAAAAAAAAAAAATACACTAATTTTGTTTTTTGTTCTCTCTGCATCTAAAGGCATGTTCCTCAAGTCCCTCATGGCCGAGTGATAAAACGAGATTACAACAAATTTACACTCTTCAGTCTTCACTTTCATACTCTCCTAATATCTCCCTTTTATTAACCATCACACAACGCACTCTGATTGGTTAATTTAAATGCGATAACCAATCAGAGTGCGCGTTGTGTGACAGTTTGAAACGGAGATTCGGAGATTTTGAGAATGGAGAGTGTTTCTGGAATGGGCCACAGATCGCGATTAACGATGTGAGCGTTTTTTTCTGCAAATGAGGCTAACATGTGCATAAGAGATGTTTGCATAGCTTGTATATGAGTAACCAAGGGGCGAGGTTAAAGCCTGTGGCTTTCTCTCCCACCGAACCCCATTATGTAATGCAATGCAACTATGCACTGGAAAATAGAGGCATCTCGATGCATTTCCTAATTAAATTCCTGAAATCCAATTTTCTGCACTTCTCTCTCCGCTTCATTTCAACGAGTACACAACATAGCACATTTTAGTAGAGAAAGAAAATTAGAAATGTTGTGCACAGAGTTTGTGTTTGGATGCAATAAGATTCAAGGCTGCATCTTATTAATCTTATATCTTCGAGTTCATCTATGTATGTTTTTTTCTGAATGCAGTGTTTGGATGCAATTTTTTGTGGCCTATATTCTTGAGGCATGGCCTTCTATGTATTTTACCTAACCCTACTATATTCTTGAGGCATGGCCTTCTATGTATTTTACCTAACCCTACTATATTCTTGAGGCATGGCCTTCTATGTATTTTACCTAACCCTACTATATTCTTGAGGCATGGCCTTCTATGTATTATCCCTAACCCTACTATGTTCTTGAGGCATGGCCTTCTATGTATTATACCTAACCCTACTATATTCTTGAGGCATGGCCTTCTTAGTATTTATTAAAGTATATAAGCTCCAATCTATGCATGAGAATGAATGAACTAAAGTAAAAAAAAACCTTATACGGGGTGTAGAAAAATACAAATCGGTGGAGTTCGTATTGCAACCTTTTTTGAAATCGGTGGAGTGCGACATGCGAAAATGTTCATTTAGGTGGAGTTCGAGTATGCAAAGGTCAATTAGGTGGAGTTCGTAATCGCCCTCACAAGCGTCTACAGTAGCTCCTGTTTCATGGCTACGAAATAAAAAAGGCTGTGAAACACTCATCTTTAATTTAAAAAAAAAAAAATACACTAATTTTGTTTTTTGTTCTCTCTGCATCTAAAGGCATGTTCCTCAAGTCCCTCATGGCTGAGTGATAAAACGAGATTACAACAAATTTACACTCTTCAGTCTTCACTTTCCTACTCTCCTAATATCTCCCTTTTAACCATCACACAACGCACTCTGATTGGTTAATTGAAATGCGATAACCAATCAGAGTGCGCGTTGTGTGACAGTTTGAAACGGAGATTCGGAGATTTTGAGAATGGAGAGTGTTTCTGGAATGGGCCACAGATCGCGATTAACGATGTGAGCGTTTTTTTCTGCAAATGAGGCTAACATGTGCATAAGAGATGTTTGCATAGCTTGTATATGAGTAATTGAGTATGCAAGTATTTTTATTATTATGTAACACTTTATTGGTCAACTACATGATACATTCAACAAAATAGGACATGAAAAAAAGAACACAATAGAATATGTAGTGAATCAAGGGGCGAGGTTAAAGCCTGTGGCTTTCTCTTCCGCCGAACCCCATTATGTAATGCAATGCAACTATGCACTGGAAAATAGAGGCATCTCGATGCATTTCATAATTAAATTCCTGAAATCCAATTTTCTGCACTTCTCTCTCCGCACATTTCAACTATAACACAACATACACATTTTAGTAGAGAAAGAAAATTAGAAATGTTGTGCACAGAGTTTGAGTTTGGATGCAATAAGATTCAAGGCTGCATCTTCATCTTATATCTTCGAGTTCATCTATGTATGTTTTTTTCTGAATGCAGTGTTTGGATGCAATTTTTTGTGCATCTTAATTGAGTTCAATTTTTTGCCTCGCTGAAGTCGTTTTTTATTTTGTTGTCACAGCGCCCACTGGGGTCTTCATTTTTATTTTAAATTTTTAATGAACATTCTAGATTTTAATTTTTTTTATATATAACATTTTTTCTCAATATTTAATATTTCATATAACAAACATGTCATCATTCTTCTCACGACAAATGGTGCCTACCAGGCTCGAGGCATTTCCACGCTGGACTGCCAATGAAAGTCGTTGTTGTAAGAATGCCCCGGCCCTGGTATCACCACTTGTGTGTTGTAATTTTAAATGAACAATGATCATTCTGGTCTGGCTGGGGGACTATAAACAGGGAGTAGACCAGCAGTCTGGCTGTAGGACTATAAACAGGGAGTAGACCAGCAGTCTGGCTGTAGGACTATAAACAGGGAGTAGACCAGCAGTCTGGCTGGAGGACTATAAATAGGGAGTAGACCAGCAGTCTGGTTGTAGGACTATAAACAGGGAGTAGACCAGCAGTCTGGCTGGGGACTATAAATAGGTTCATTAAATTCGACTTATTTGTAAGGTTTCCTGTTAGTTAAATGTTAATGTATGGACTGTTTCCGAAAATACAAAATGCCTTTGAGCAGCATTAAAAAAAGTGTTTCGACTCCTCCGTCATAAAAAGTCTTCTAATTATATTAAAAGTGAATCTTTCTAGAAGTTATTATATTTCTGTTAACCACTTTCGTGATATCACAACTACCTACTATTATTAAACACACAAGTTGGATCAAGTTTTATTTACAAATAACATAGAATATATACATACATAGAAATTAAAATTAACAAAACAAAACTTGATCAAGGGCGGTGCTAATGAGCTGCAAGTCGGGTCTCCTGTCAAACCCAAGCACGGACCTCGCTCCAGCCTCCAGCCATGAGCCAACATGAAGAGGTCGAATATACTGCGGCTCTGTTGTTATAGTTAGTATTCCGTGCTCATCTTGTGCAAAGTACACCCCGTACTTATAGAAATATAGATATTTATTCTATAACACAAAGACTTCATTCAATGAATTTGTGAAGGGGAATGAGCCCGCAATGCTGGCTGCATTCCCCCTCTGAATGGCCAGAGGAACACGATAGACCATCATGTTATTGCATAATAAACATCATTATTAATATTATCTTTTAGAGGCAATTTATAAAATAGGATTAGATGTAAGCTAAGTGAATACTAAATATAATAATAATAAATTATTTGTTTTATTTATTTTTTTACTGAAGACGACCAGTGACGGAATCATAGGCAAAAAAAACTAGATATTGTATATTAAAGTGGTAAAGTCCTATGATTCTGTACTACCCACTAAATTTGAAACATAATAATACAAAGAAAAAGCATTACTACTGTGTCCCTGTAGCTATGTTGTCGAGGCGTCGCGCGTCGGTCTGGCAAGCCAGAGGTCGCCAATCCACAAGACGCTATTATTATTATTATTAGTCTTAAATTACTTCTGTTACTGGCTTCTCTTTCGTTGAGACGTTTTGTCTTTTTATCGATCGTAAACCAATCAACCTTTATAAATAATATAATCCCGGTAAACGGGCTTGTACAGAAAGAATCCTGTTTACAAATTACAACAGTAAAAACATTTACATGAAAAATATAGTTACAATATTATGAAAGACAGAACAAATGGATTTTTAAAAACAACGAAAAATAAAATAGGTAATACCAAATAAAATATTCTTATTCAAGAACAACTGTCAACTAAATAAAATAAAGTAAAGTAAAGTAAATTAAAATATCTAAGAAAACAAGTTAGATATGAGAGGAGGAGCTAAAAGTTAATTAGTGTTAGTTTCTTTTTCTTGGAACAAATCTGGTGGCCCTGTGGGAATTATGTTCTTGGTTAATCTGGAGATTCATGTTCTGGTTAATCTGTCTAGAGATGAGAATGGCGTCAACTAACCCACTCATCCCCCTTTGAGTTAATGTTCAACAATGTGATATATGTATGTGCAATTTTACTGTGCATATATAACACAGTATGTCGGTTGACGCACAATAAGGAAATTAAAAGAAAAGAAAAAAAAAAAAAAAAAAAAAAACGAATGAAGAACGTCTTCGACATTAAAAAACTGGAAAGTAAAACATTAAAAACGGGAAACATATGAAAATGAAACCGTCTTCGTCACTGTATGGGACGGAATTAAATTGAAAAAATCTACGATTTCCACAAAAAATAAACATCAATAATTATTAAGAAATGTAAAATACATACCTGCATGTCTGAGTAAATTTATGAAATGGTAAAAAAACAAAACATGCTAAAAAAATATCTTTGAACAATATGTTTGCAAACATAAAAAAAAATCGAAACGGCCTGTAAATAATTTTATGATCTATGTCGAGTAGCAATTATTGGCAAAATGGGTTGTTTTTGCACAATGCAAAAATATTATACTTTTACAAGTATATTACAAGTGGTAAATGTGCTAGTCTGGTAGTATAGGTAGCGGAGGAATCCGTTGGTTCGAATCCCACCCAGTGCATGAATTTGTCCTCATTATTTTGAGTTAACGACATAAAAAAAGTCTGAGGGTTAGGTAGTAGACAATGCTTTGAGCATAGTATAATGTTTTTCATACTTTCAAAATGACTATTTATAATTATATCTTGTCGCGTTAAAATTTTAAGCATCAAAATTTCAAGTCAAAATTCTAGGAAGCCATGACATCCAAAGAAGGCGTTTCAAGGACAAACTCATAAGGATATGAGTGGAGAAAAAATGATTTTCTTTAATAAATGGCAAACATGTTTGCGAAACAATATCTTCTTCTTCTTTTTCTCTGTCTTATCCCGCTCAAGCAGGGTCGACGTTGTTCAACATCATGGTTGAGGTTGATTGGTTTTGGCACATTTTTTACGGCTGGATGCCCTTCCTAACGCCAACGATTCTATTTGATGTAACGTCCTGGATTAGGACGGGGGTTTTTACCCTCCATTCGCTGGGAATCGTACCAGCTACCCATATTAACCTCACCCAGCCTGGATAGGGCCGGAAATGCCAGCCTCACGTGTTTGGATGGAACAGAATATTCTTCGAAAAGTCTGCCCCAGCCGGGAGTTGATATTTAAATTCAAAATACAATTCAATCTCTATATATAAAACAGAAAAAAGGACTACCTACCTTTGTTTGTTTGTTTGTCCGGAGTTGTTTAGCCAAAACGGTAAGAGATAGCGAAAAATGTCTCAAAGTTGACCCCCCCCAAAACCATTATCGCTTTGTCCAGAAAAAAGTTTAAAAAGTTCAAAAAGGCATTGCTGTCCAGCAGTACGGCCATGCCTTAGTAAATTTGAAATTTAGTCCCGTTGCAAAGCACGGGCAAACGGCTAGTTAGAAATAAACGAAACATTTTCTTCTCTATTATTTCGCGTTCCTCACTCCCTTCCTCTTCGGTCCCGCAGGCCGCCTCAGTGACTATAAACGAAATATTTTCTTCTACTATTATCTGTTCCTCACTCCCTTCCTCTTCGGTCCCGCAGGCCGCCTCAGTGACTATAAACGAAATATTTTCTTCTACTATTATCTGTTCCTCATTCCCTTCCTCTTCGGTCCCGCAGGCCGCCTCAGTGACTATAAACGAAATATTTTCTTCTACTATTATCTGTTCCTCACTCCCTTCCTCTTCGGTCCCGCAGGCCGCCTCAGTGACCTGGACTACAACGACGCGGAGCTCACGTTCAGCGAGCGCACCCAGACCCTGAAGAGGAAGAAGACGCACCACGCCAGTCCCCAGGTCCCCTACAACCTCCCCCCCGATGTTAGTCCCGCTAGTCAGGTAAGTCCTGCCGGGCGCATCACGATTCGTCTCAAAAAGGGTTTTTAAAAAGGTTGGAATTTTAGGTATAAAAATGACCACACGATTCGTCTCAAATTATTATCTTAGCGAAAAAGTAAACAACACCATTCGTCTCAGTGCAACATTCTAAGTACCGTACATATTGAGGGATTTTTTTTATTAAATTACGGAATTACCTTCTATGTATATCAGGCTTTGGCCTTCTATGTATTAGGCATGGCCTATTATGTATTTTACCATGTTAGTCCCGCTAGTCAGGTAAGTCCCCCCCGCCCCCTCCCCCTACTATCCCCCTCCAGGCTTACCTGACTAGCGGGTTTTGGAGATACAAGTGATCTAGTATAAAACAGTGGCGGCTCGTCGGGTGAAGACACTGAAGACATTTTCACCTAATTTTGAACAGTGAAAACACTACTCATAATCCCTTGAACATGGCACAATTGATCCAACTCAAAGAAGAAAAAAAAAGAGTAAGCTTTGTGTAAAATAGATCAATGCTGCTTAACATTTCATGTTACTTTCCAAGGAGAACACCAAATGTGAAGACAATTCGAAATTGTCTTCAGTTGTCCTTGAATCAACCAATCAGAGTTGAGTATTTCCAAGTAGGTATCATGAAATATTAGGCAAGAACTATATCTATGTAATATGCTACTGAGGACAGTCTTCAGTTGTATTCAGTTTACATTATCTACACGACCTCATACGAAATGTCACGAAGCCACATACCATGTGCGATGTCATGTGTTTTTGATATTAACATTGTTGCCAGTAGTACCTATTATGCCAGACCTAGGAAACCAGTCAATGATTTAGCCTCCCATATCTAGCACAATCTTGTAATATTAAAAATAAATAAATAAATAATAATAATAACGTAGGCGTTAGGAAAGCAGGATTTTGTGTCAGGAATTTTGGATATTATTTCTCATTTTTCGGGTTCTAGTTTTGTACATAGTTCCTAAACGATAGCCGATACCAATAAATTTTAACTATTTATGTATCTTGTCAACTATAGTCTTAAAAAGGACATCTCGATTGAAGTCAAATCTCGGAAATAATTATTTAATGTAGGTACCGAAATTGAGCCAAATAAGATAATCTGGTATCTAGTTGTTCCAAGAAGTTTTTAAATAGGGACAATGGTGGTCCTGTTTAAGATCTTGACTATGGAACCACTTTAAAAAAAATCATGAAATTAGACGTGTTGAAATGAAATTCTCAAGGAAAATTCTGTTCAGGCGGTGTAGTATTATTTTTTTAAATAAATAAATATGTCTTACATGATTTTAGGGATTTCTTTAAATTTAAAATTTAGCTCTTAAAGTTTGTAGAAATTTAGCTATGAAATTAACTTGGCAACATTGTATCTTTTATCTTTAGAATGTAAACAAAACTTGGTGCGCACTTTTTAAATTTTATTAGATTATTTTCAAATCTTTTCAACGGTAATCAAGTGACTTTTAATTGGTGTAACTAGTTAAAAAAGTTATTTCCCAGTATTTGATACAGGATAGAAACATTATTCCTACCTGATCTGACCTGTGCTTTTCATAATAAGTTGAATATGAAGTAGCTATGTACTTCTTTCAGTGTCAGAAATAACATTATAATTATGCAGGTTGCAGGTAGCTACGCACACAGCTTCCAGTGAAGTACTTAAAATTATAAGGCAATATCTGTGTTTTTCTTAAATAGTCATTTAAACATCAATGGTAACACAAATTTAAGCTGATTTTACATTTGTAGTAAGTATGTTTTCTTAGATTTATTTTGTAATCTGGTGGTGGATTTTCTTCCAGTTTTGGATTGTAATTTTTAGTCTTCAACTAACTTTCTTTCCTTCCCAGTTCTAACTACTGAGGTATAATCCTAATATTTATATTTTAATTCCTTTTTACCAACTTTTAGTTAATTAGTTAGGTAATATTTTTTATTAAGATGAATAATTAATAACAATATTTCAAAGAAACAATGAGATTCCCACAAAATCATGGGGTTCAAACATTAAAAGTAACCCCATTTAGATTAAGAAGTAATGAGGATAAGAAAGATATTATGATTACTAGATGTCCAATTTCTCCAATGACTATAACCACCACTAAAAAAGTAAAGCAAATGCCTGCCCCACAGCCATACAGTTCAAGCCTGAATGGCTTATGAAAAATGAATGGCTGTGTACCAGCTCAAGTGTTGACAAATTGTTCTGCTGGCCTTGTTTATTTATTAAGTACCAAGTTTTCTCCAAAAAAAGTACCTATAAAAACTTATATGATGCAAAACTGGTATGAGAGAAAATCATGCTCTGCAGGGAAACAGCCATAACTTACAATGGGCTGTGTTTATGAGACCATAAGAACTAAGATCTGATAAATTAATAATTTTATTTTTTCAATACTTCTGGGTATAATTTGTCTTCACCTAGTCTTGAAGTCAGGAGCCGCCACTGGTATAAAATCTCAATGTTGCCACGTGTATACAATGTGAAACAATCACGAGGAAGTATTGTGTCCATAATTATTGTTTTTTAACTGTCCATAATTGCCAGTTTTTTTTAGTGTTTTTATACAATTGTAAAGCACCTCAGCAAATAAGCTGAATTGGAACCAGTTGTTCTGCTTTTGTATTAATTTTGATGTATGTAATACTTCTGTTCCAAATAAAGGTTTATTTATTTATTTATTATACTTGTAAAAATCTGTGTAACTGCATTGATTCAGATGCGTTGAGATTTGTAATAAAATAATAAGAACAGTGTGGCCTAAAAAACATTGTATACCTGATCGAAACATCACAGAAGTCCGTCATTCTCACTCTCCACAACATCTATTATCCGTAAATGTCTCAATATCAATTAATTTATGTACATATTTCACTATTCTTTCACTACATTACTAATTGTAATTTATATTTTTCTAGTTATAATATCCTGTATAAAATTTACAATAAATAAAGAGGTGCTATATTAAACTGATAGCATAATGGGACTCCCTGTCTCGAGCCGACATTCTAAATAAACTATACTTTACTATATTGTTTTTAAAACGAATGTATGCAAGTATGCCTCAAATAAATGAGTGATATCTTTAAATACAAATAATAATTTGAGTGTTGCACTGTTGCATCGTCTGTTTCACAGAAGTACAAGAGCTTCACCGAGTCCAGTGAGTGTGACAGTGGCGTGTTTCACTTCGAGTCTGTCTCGCCCCCCCTCACCCATGAGAGTGTGTCCCACAGTGATGATAACCTGAGCAGCTTGGAAGGTACTAGACACAAGTTATACCCCCCCCCCCCCCCCCCCCCCCCCTAGACTAATATTAATAACCTCACCCATGAGAGTGTGTCCCACAGTGATGATAACCTGAGCAGCTTGGAAGGTACTAGACACAAGTTATACCCCCCCCTAGACTAATATTAATAACCTCACCCACGAGAGTGTGTTCTCTTGAGTCAACAGATTCACTTTAGTTTTTTTTTATAATTTAGCAGAATGGATATAAATTTTATTTAAAAATGTTCAATTGAAATATTTTCTTCGCTGTCACTACTCTCTTTTCCAATGATTAATTCCATCTTCATACCCCAACAACGACTCTCCACTCCTCCATCTTCTCCTATAGCTCTTCTTAGGCACATACTTGCTGCACGCTGCGCAGCAATGGAAACTTTAGTTCACTTTACTATAATAGAATGAATGCCATTCCCAGGGTCTCAGCACACCTCCGCCTCCATCCAGTTCAACCTCTGTGATACCCCGGACTCGGCCATGCCTCCCCACACCTCCAGCCGAGGCATTGCCGCACCTCCCGTGCCGCCTCACGGCAGCTGCTCCCTCAGTGAGGAAGACTCCGGGTTCCAATCCGCGGAGATTTCCTCTGTGACTAGCAGCGCCCCTGGTGAGTAATATTAATATCTGCGGAGATCTCCTCTGTGACTAGCAGCGCCCCTGGTGAGTAATATTAATATCCGCGGAGATCTCCTCTGTGACTAGCAGCGCCCCTGGTGAGTAATATTAATATCTGCGGAGATCTCCTCTGTGACTAGCAGCGCCCCTGGTGAATAATATTAATATCTGCGGAGATCTCCTCTGTGACTAGCAGCGCCCCTGGTGAGTAATGTTAATATCTGCGGAGATCTCCTCTGTGACTAGCAGCGCCCCTGGTGACTAATGTTAATATCTGCGGAGATCTCCACTGTGACCAGCGCCCCTGGTGACTAATATTAATATCTGCGGAGATCTCCTCTGTGACCAGCAGCGCCCCTGGTGAGTAATATTAATAAGAGTGTATCGCCTCTGACAACACAAAGAGGCGTAAACCACAATTTTTTGTTGAAGCTCACAAAAAATTGTTGTAATGAACTTTTCTTAATAAGACCTTTAAAACAATATGCCACAAGACATACCATTCTATTTAAGATCTTAAAGTTGGTCTATGCCCAGCCTGACTGGGGCCGTGTAAGCATTTTTATTTTGACTGAAAATCAATCCTCTTAAAAATAAAGGAATACGGGTTTTTGCGTTTTGTGATATTTTAAGTCGTTTTCGAGAAACTCAGGCCTGGGTGAGACTTTATGGATGCCCTGTATATTTATATTATAGAAGTCATCGTGGTAGAGCGAGTTAGGGCACAAGGCATTGCACGCACGGTGACCTGGGTTCAATTCCCAGCGGGGCAGGATTTTTTCTGCTCTGTTCTTGGGTGTTCGGGGTCCACTCATACCTCGTGAGGAAAAATGAGTAGTTACTTGTATGAGTAACGACCAATGGCGGCATTACCAGAGTAAAGAGGCTCTTAGTAATGCTGCGCCACCCACAAAAATTGTGACGAGGCTTTGTGCTTCACCACAAATAAAACCATACATATATTTATTTTTTCCCCCATTTTTCTTCTTATAATAATAATAATAATTTATTTTTTATTGTTAGTTTACCTTACGGTGTACACAATTTTCTTAAATCTAGTCTTAAAACTAACTTGATATACCTAATATAATATTTACTTATTCTAAAAAAAAAAAATAATAATAATTATAAATGAGGAGAAGATCAGTAGGTATTGAAATTTAGTAAAAGGTTGACTAGATAGATACATAGATCTTCTTTTTCCTTTATCTAATTTTTGTTTTTTTATATGAAATTTCACTTTCACCTCCAGCGCGGGGGCCGGAGCTGTCGCGTGGCCTCCTGGACGTGGAGGCGGATGTGAGGTTCGCGGATGAGGAGAGCACGCCCCCCGCCTCCTCGAGCTCGGAGGAGAGAGAGGCGAGCACCCTGGAGGCGGTGCCCACCCCCACGGAGGAGCAACTGGTGAGTGTTCCACCTGTCCTCTTCATTATTATTATTATTATTATTATTAAACATATTATCTATACTTATAAAAGAGAGTTTCACTGACTGACTGACTCACTCACTCACTGATTCATCACTGTTTCTCCGAACTGGTAAGTCCTAGTTAGATATAAAAAAAAAAAATACAAAAACGAACACAATACTTCCGATTTCTAATATTAGAAATTTTCTCGGAAGTAAAACATAATTATGTACAGTACAAATATCTATTAGAACAATAAAAAAATGGAAACAATATTTCTATATATAGGTAAAACAGAAAAAAGGACTACCTACCTATGTTTGTTTGTTTTTCCGGAGTTGTTTAGCCAAAACGGTAAGAGATAGCAAAAAATGTCTCAGAATTGACCCCCCCAAAACCATTATCGCTTTGTCCAGAAAAATTATAAAAAGTTCAAAAAGGCATTGCTGTCCAGAGCAGTACGGCCATGCCATAGTAAATTTGAAATTTAGTCCTGTTGCAAAGCACGGGCAAACGGCTAGTATACAATAAAAAGGAAAAATAATAGAAAGATATATATAATAATTTGTCCTAACTAAAGGGCGGGGTTATTCCCTTTGGCAATCTCTTCTTCCTCTCTCACTCAGGAGAGAAATGTTTGACATTCTCACACTGTTCAACATTTTACACTCCAAGATAGATACCCCTGAGCTCTTGGAATCTATTAACATAAATGTTCCTGGATATGTTGCCACACGTAACACCTTACCCTTTAGATCAAACTTTGTGAGGACTAATTATCTCCAGAATTCTCCTCTAATAAGATTTCAGGGAACAGCCAACAGAATCTCAAACAAGATTGATCTTTTCAGGTCTTATTATGATGAACAAATGGAAATTTGATTTTTTGATTTTTTTTTTTCTTAATTCCAGGGCTAAGATACAGACTGATTCTTTCTTTATTTACTTTCTTGCCTTGTGTTTAAGTATTTATTATTTTATTATTGTTAAGGACATAGTATATACTCGTATATATATTTTTTTGTAGTTGCTAGTAGGTAGGATAGGCTTAGATAGGCAAAAAAAATGTATGTAGTTAGAACTGGAATAATTTCCGTTGATTGTATAGTAAATAAATTATTATTATTATTACTAATATCCCCCTCCCCCCTCTCAGACCAACAGCTCCCTCCCCCCCTGCAGTAGCCGGGTCCCCCCTGATCTCATCAACATCTCTTATTATTATTATTATTAATACCCCCCTCCCCCCTCTCAGACCAACAGCTCCCTCCCCCCTGATCTCATCAACATCTCTTATTATTATTATTATTAATACCCCCTCCCCCCTCTCAGACCAACAGCTCCCTCCCCCCCTGATCTCATCAACATCTCTTATTATTATTATTATTAATACCCCCCTCCCCCCTCTCAGACCAACAGCTCCCTCCCCCCCTGATCTCATCAACATCTCTTATTATTATTATTATGAATGTCCCCCCTCCCCCCTCTCAGACCAACAGCTCCCTCCCCCCCTGATCTCATCAACATCTCTTATTATTATTATTATGAATGTCCCCTCTCCCCCCTCTCAGACCAACAGCTCCCTCCCCCCCTGCAGTCGGGTCCCCCCTGATCTCATCAACATCTCTTATTATTATTATTATTACTAATACCCCCTCCCCCCTCTCAGACCAACAGCTCCCTCCCCCCCTGCAGCCGGGTACCCCTGATCTCATCAACATCTCTTATTATTATTATTATTACTAATACCCCCTCCCCCCTCTCAGACCAACAGCTCCCTCCCCCCCTGCAGTCGGGTCCCCCCTGATCTCATCAACATCTCTTATTATTATTATTATTACTAATACCCCCTCCCCCCTCTCAGACCAACAGCTCCCTCCCCCCCTGCAGCCGGGTACCCCCTGATCTCATCAACATCTCCTCCTCGCAGCACAAGCCCGACGTCACGCCCACCTCCGAGCCCCTGATGACTCCCGATGAGGCGGACAACATGCTCAGCTCGAGGTGAGTCCCCCCCCCCCGGACCCGAGGGTCGTGGGTTCGAATCCTGCTCGAGGCAATTTTTTTGTAGTGCATTTTAAATTTAAAAAATATCCAATTTCAACGGTACTTCTTAGCCTGTGGCAGCATTTTATTGTTAAAAATGTCGTTGGTACGAAACGCGCTCGCGTCATATTTTTGCAGTGCATTTAAATCAAGTAGAATATATTCAAATTTGTCGGTACAAATCCTTTGGCATTTTATTAATATTAGGTGTCGTGGGTTCGAAACCTGCTCTCGAGAATATTTTTGCATTTAATTTTTTTTTTTTTTTTTAAATCTAACTTTCTCGGTCCAAATGGTTTGTCATATTTTTTTTATCGGTGCATTGTAAATGCACATAAAAAAATAATATAATAATTTTTTTTTCGTAAAATTTCGCTTATTATACGGGGATGGCTAATTTTTTCGGCTTTCGCTGATAGCTTATTTGTAACTTCTGAGACGAGTCAATATGCACGGCTGTAATTTTTTGCACCCAAATACATATTCTGGTAGCAAGGTCCAGAAGTCCGTTCCAACAAACACTCTCCACTCTCATAATCCCCAAATCTCCCTTCAACCGTCACACAACACACAACGCACTCTGGTTGGTTATTGCGTTCAAATTGACCAATCAGAGTGCGTTGTGTGACGGTTGAATCGGAGATTTGGGGATTATGAGAGTGGAGAGTGCTCTCTGGAACGAGGATCAGGTTGTTGAATAGGTAAAAAAGTTTAGTAGAGAATAATTAAGAAAGTTTACGGCAAAGTAACTAGTAATGTTGCCACATCATTCTTGGACAAGTATAGTTTTTAATTGGTGCTACGCAACATCATCGGGGGAACTTCAGTAGTTTGACATTAGCGTAATTGTTTTGTAATATTAATTTGAGTTACACATGTGGTTTTTTTTGGAGAGATATCAGTATTTTTTGTGTTGAAAGAAGAAATTTTCTTATGTAATTTAATAATTATTTATAACGTCTAAAACTTCTTCTCTAGTCTATGATGAAATTTAAAAAAGGTATACTTTGCATTAATTTTAGTGTTAAAATACTTCTAAAGTCTATGTATAATTTCAATTGATATTAAGATGATTTATTAACTGTATGATGACGTCAGAGTCGTGTATTTCGTATTTGTAGTTTTCAGTAAAAACCAAATTGTGTATTGATCTGGATTTTCGTTTGGTTTCTGTTTTCTTCCTTGCATGACCTCTGAACCAAATGATGTTCCGACCCCAGAATTGTCGCCAAACGAATCAACAGGTAAGTTTGGCTGAAGAGTATAGAATAGTTCAATATATATAAAAGCTGTTTTTTTTTTTTATTCAAATATCCACATGACAGCGCATGTTGAAAAAAAAATTGTTAATTTATCTATTTGTGTTTCTAAGGGATAAATTCTCACTATATTTTGTAAGGAATGTATTTTTTCTTGCATGTTCATATTTTTTTCTTGGGTTTGAGCTCCTGACCAGGCATGGAAGGTAATTTATCTCTCATTTTATTTATTTAATTATTATTTGTTAGAACCTGAGGCTCTTAAATGTATACCAGACAGTGTCGATGGCACACTGGATACACCAGTTCTCGTCAGATCACTGAAGTTAAGCAACGTCCAGCCAGAACCTGATCGGTGACTACTCAAATTCAAACACTCGTAATGCTAGCTATTCCCAGCCCAACCCATGCTGGGTGAATGGAGGGTATAACCCCCGTTTGGAATTAATGTAAAGACATTGAACAAAAAAAAATAAGATAGAGGAGAATGAGGCGGTTCCAAAAATATATATTTCAGCAAACCAACTTCAGCCGTTTGGATTTTACAGCCATTAGTTTAACTTACTTCATTATATTTTCTTCTGCTTTGTTTTAAACGGTATTTTTCTTTATTACTTTTTTAGTTTATTTTTCTGTGTGAATATAGTACCGTAGTCACTAATTTGTTTGTTTGATTTTCTTTCTATCCCCAATGCCTCTTTTCATACAACTCCTCGGTCTTCAAATCCTGCAACCCCTTTCTTCTTTGATATTCCTCTGATTTTATTTTCCCATAATTGACACAACTTACACCCAAAACTACAACAACCTTATTTAAAAAAATAATGAATGTGTGCTTCTTTTACCCGATTCCTTATACGTTCCTTTATTTTGCATGGTTTTGTTTCTGTACACTTGGATTTACTTTTCACCGAATCTGTTTCGCCCCTATCTTCGACCAACCCTTTGACTTTGTCTACCCTTACATTTTTCTCGATGGTTTAAAAACCAACCCTACCACTTGGTACATTTACCCTTACTTCTGTCTCAACCGTTCACAACGAACCCTTTGCCTTTGTATATGCTCTTTTTTGACGAATGGTCTTGACATATAATGTATGAATGACCTGTCTCCCATATAATGTATGAATGTCCTGTCTCTCATATAATGTATGAATGATCTGTCTCCATATAATGTATGAATGACATGTCACCTATGTAATATATGAATGACCTGTCTCCCATGTAATGTATGAATGACCTGTCTCCCATATAATGTATGAATGACCTGTCTCCCATATAATGTATGAATGACCTGTCTCCCATATAATGTATGAATGACCTGTCTCCCATATAATGTATGAATGACCTGTCTCCTATGTAATGTACGAATGACCTGTCTCCTATGTAATGTATGAATGACCTGTCTCCCATATAATGTATGAATGACCTGTCTCCCATATAATGTATGAATGACCTGTCTCCTATTTAATGTATGAATGACCTGTCTCCTATGTAATGTATGAATGACCTGTCTCCCATATAATGTATGAATGACCTGTCTCCCATATAATGTATGAATGACCTGTCTCCCATATAATGTATGAATGATTTCTCTCCCATATAATCTATGAATGACATGTCACCTATGTAATGTATGAATGACCTGTCTCCCATATAATGTATGAATGACCTGTCTCCCATATAATGTATGAATGACCTGTCTCCCATATAATGTATGAATGACCTGTCTCCCATATAATGTATGAATGACCTGTCTCCCATATAATGTATGAATGACCTGTCTCCCATATAATGTATGAATGACCTGTCTCCCATATAATGTATGAATGACCTGTCTCCCATATAATGTATGAATGACCTGTCTCCCATATAATGTATGAATGTCCTTACATTCGCCTCTCCCCCTACCTCTGCCCGCACGTTGGTCGTGACCTCCTCAGATCCCCTCACGAGTCTGCCCTCCTCTCAGATGAAGAAGCCAAAGAAGTGGTCCGTCTTCTGTCCCCTGTTCCTCCTAGCCCTCCTAAAGACCTGCCTCTCCCTCCTAAAGACCTACACAGTCCCTCCTATCAAAATTACAGCCCTACTAAAGATAGTCCCTCCCATTATAACTATAGCCCTACGAAAGATGGTCTTTCCCATCAAAACTACAGCCCTCCTAAAGATAGTCACACCCCTCCTAAACAATTTCCTCTGTATCAAAATTTTAGCCCTCCCAAAGTCGGTCACACTCCTAAAGACCACAACAGTGCTTCGTATGAGAATTACAGCCCTCTTAAAGACAGCCATATCCCACCCAGAGCTCCCGACATACCTTCCTATAGTCCTCCTAATGACAGCGTCGAAACCCGAAACTCAATGTACGAAAACTTCCTCCCTCTTAAAGACGCTTCAACGCCTCCCAAAGGTCACGTACCTCCTAAAGACAACGATACGTCCTCTGGTGTTCTTCAAACGCCTCCTAAAAACTCTCTTACGTCTCCTAAAGACACTTCTACGTCTCCTTCGCCTCCGAAAGACTCCCCCCCGGCTCCTAGACTGGCATCCCCCCTGTTAGAATCAGACGCGGAACCCGAGGAAGCAGCGGAGGAGAGTGGCTGTTGGTTGACAATGTCCTCCGGGGCCCCACCCGTAGCGTCGCCACTGGGGCCCAATGCTATTCCCAGGTACTTATGATTACAGGCGAACCTGGATTTATGAGAACTCAAGGGACAGGAATTTATGTAGCCCGTTTCAGAAACACTTTCTACTCTCACAATACTGTTTTGAATTGAAATTTTAGGGAAAAATCTTTACTATTTATTGTTTTAATAATTATGTACCTTTAATAATTATTATTATGTACCTTTATTAATTATTATTATGTACCTTTTAGTATAATATTGTAATGCTTGATTGAGTGAGTGGTCACTTAAACACTGTGTGTCATTCAATCTTGCAAGTAGCCCACTTCTCTTAGAAGCCCTTCAAAGCTTACGAGAAGTACCTTTGTATAAATGTTTCTTTATAAAGAAAATAAATAAATAAACTATTTAAAAAAAAATCTCCGAATCTCCGCTTCAACTGTCACACAACGCACTCTGATTGGTTCATTTGAACGCAATAAACAATCAGAGTGCGTTGTGTGACGGTTGAAACGTAGATTTGGAGAGTGGAAAGTGTTTCTCGAATGGGCTACAGGTCTCTAGACATTATAAAGAGGTTATTTTCCGTTATTGAGATTTAAATCAGGCTTCAAAATCATTCTCTCGTATCCAGTTCTCACACAATACTAGGTTAAATTTTAGAGTGTTAAAAGTTATCATATTTGTGTTAATCACTTTCGTTATATCACAACTTGTCAAACTAGCTTTAATAAATCTACGCTGAAACCGGGACTTGAACCACCGACGACCTCCAGGTTACAAGTCCGCCGCCTTATCAATCAAGCTACTGAGCTCGATTTAAAAGTGTTAAAACATGAAACACTCCTCTTCAATTACAATCATATTTGTGGTAATCACTTTCGTGCTATCACCACTAGTCAAACTAGCTTTAGTAAATGTACGCTGAAACCGGGACTTGAACCACCGGCCTCCAGGTTACAAGTTTGCCGCCTTATCAATCAAGCTATTGAGATCGGTTTAAGAGTGTTATAACATAAAACACTCTTCTTCAATTACACAATACACATATCAGGACTTTCAAAACCAAAACACCCGGACATGGCAAGATGTCCGATGGATCTGGGCGTCCATATGATTTTTATTCCCAATAGATTTTCTTAATTGTATTACGTATGCACGATTTTCTGTGGCTTTGTTGCGCAGCATCCAAGCGTAATCTTAATGAGAATGATTTTTTTCACCTTTTTATGTAGTTTAATAGATTTAGATTATTTAATAGATATCTATCCCTCTTTTATTTTGAAGTGGTATTTTTCAACTTTTTGTTATATATGTTACAGTTCAAGTTGATTATGCACTTTGAGTTGACTATTCCTAGTTCGAGTCAACTCAAACGAGTTAATTTATTTATTAAATTTATCATTTTTCTACCTCCCAACATTCTTAATTAATATCAAATTAATCTAACTAATTTGATATTAAATTTGTTTTTTACTCTTTTATACAACAGAAAAGTTAGAAATGAGTTTGCCGTTTAAACGTGTCAAGCAAAGACTGAATCACTTTTAACTTTATCTTGCACTAGTCAAGGTAGACCACTTGATTATGTTATGTTTTGGCACTTCGAGCGAAATTAATAGACGTTTTTGTAATACATCTGTGGACTTGAGTGTAGATTTTGCGTATTGTTTTAAATGGGGAATCTTAAGTACTGACACGAACCTGTGATCCTGATTTACTTTATTAATTTAACCTTTAATGTTGCTTTATAATAATAGTAACACACTTTAGTGGAAGGTAACCACCAAAAACCAGGCGAGGTTAATGCTCAAAGCATTTTCTACCACCTAATCCTCCGTCTTAATATTATGTGGTCACGAACTCAAATTAATGAGGAAAAATTCGTGCATTGGGTGTAATTCGATTCAACGAATCTCTACGCTACCTGAAATACCAGACTAGCGCGTTAACCACTTGACTACCAGTGCCGATTGTTTCACAAAGATGAGTGTTCCCCAGCCTCTTTTTTTTCTTTTCTTTTTAATATGAGTGTTTCACAGCCTTTTATATTTCGTAGCCATGGAACAGGAGCTACTGTGGACGCTAATGGTCTGTGTTGTAGCCTGCCCATCCCGTAGTATGCCTCCCCTCTGATGGGCCAAAAGTGACACAGTACTTCTCATTTAGGTGCTGGGTCAAAACGAGTACACCGGAAGGTTTTTTTTTATCTTCTAATTATCATAATTATTCCTAATTCAGTAGTCACTGTGACAGAGTGAGTTAGCGCGCTAGGCATTGCATGCACGCTGACCTGGGTTCGATCGGATATTGAGATATTAAAGATACGGAAAAGTCATATAATTCTGCGCTACCCACTAAAAGTGTGATATAATAACACAAAGAAACACATTGTTAGCGCGCTAGGCATTGCACGCACGCTGACCTGGGTCCGATCGGATATTGAGATATTAAAGATACGGAAAAGTCATATAATTCTGCGCTACCCACTAAAATTGTGATAGTATAATAACACAAAGAAACACATTATTATTTATCATTATAATTCCTAATTACGGTTCTATGTGGATGGTTTCAGCGGGCACCACAGCCTCTTCTAATTATCATTATAATTCCTAATGCCGGTTCTATGTGGATGGTTTCAGCGGGCTCTTCTAATTATCTGTCCCGGTGGTAAAGGCGGCACTCAGTGAATCCAAAGACTCCAGAGGTCGTGGGTTCGAAACCCAGCCGGGACATGACAAGTTATCCTCCCATTTGGGATTTTTACAACATAATACTATGTCTTGGGCTTACTGCTGGAATAATGGGACTTTAATAGCCCTTATCGGGCAGTATAAATAAGGCGATATTATTTTATTTTGATACATCATCATCTTCTCGTTTTTAATCCAAGTTTGGAGACCTCAGGATTAAAAATGCATCTTCTGATTCAGTTCAATACTTTTCTTAGGATATGGCCAGTACTCATGAAAGCGACATCTTGGATGGCAGACTCTTGATATATCCCAGGTATTTGTGATAGATTTGAGTGTAAAGATTTTGGGATCACACCAAGAGCTCCAACCACAACAGGAATTATCTTGACTTTGAGGTTCCACATCCCCTCAATTTCTATTGCTAGATCTCGATATTTTAGCCTCTTCTCAGCTTCTTTCGTGATTGTATTATGATCACATGGTACTGAAACATCAATGATTAAACAAATTTTATTATTATTATTATTATTATAATTCCTAATTCCGATTCTATGTGGATGGTTTCAGCGGGCACATGGTGGGCTCCACCGCCACTCTGGACTCGTTCAGCGGGCAGAGCACCACCCTGGGAGACTCCTACGCCACGGGTCTGGGTTCGACCAACACGCTGGAGGACTCCAAGTACGATGGCTCCACCCTGGGCGACAGTCACTTCGGTTCCGTGTCGGGCTCGGAGTCGGGTGAGTGAGGGTTCACTGTTTTTTTTTTTTTTTTTTTTTTTTTTTTCTTCTTCTTCTTCTTCAAAATACTCAATCATAATCAGAGCTTGCCAAATATGACGTTTATTTTTCTTAAAATATGACTCTAAAAATATGACTATATGACGTTTATTTTTCGTGAAATATGACTCTTATTTTGTGAAATATGACGTTTATTTTTTGAAAATACCTACACATAACCCAATACTGCATATTATAACAGCCATAATAAGAATTTTAAAGAACAAGTGGGTATTAAATTGGTACAGATTGAGGTAGATTTTATTGATTGTTAAAGAATAAAATGAGATTGTGACCAAAGTTGTCCACAGGAAAACACAATCTGCGGTCACTTAGGAGATATTTCATTTTCGAGAATGTTCTCTCGACTTCAGACGAAGTACTGGGGGCAAATTTCATTTGAAGATATGTAAGAGAGAGAAACGATCAATAGTTTATTGAAGAACAGAAAATATACAGTATTAGGAGAACGGAAATAGCTACCAGAACAGAAATACAATATTTTTTCCTCTTAATTCTGCAGGAAGAACAGAAATACAGTATTAGAAATACAGTATTAGGAGAACGGAAATAGCTACCAGAACAGAAATACAATATTTTTTCCTCTTAATTCTGCAGGCATCATCTCATCTGTGGGGTCCATGGATGAACTGGACCGTGTTTCCTCATCCCGGGACAGTGTTACCCTTCAGAACGAAACTGAGGAAGAGGACGAGAACACGTTCACTGAGTTCGTGCCGGAACCCCGCGTTGAGGTAACATTGCACACTGCTCGCTCTAGTATTAATAAACTGTTACCTGTAAGATATCCCGGGACAGTGTTACCCTGTTTCATGGCAGCGAAATATTGTTATTCATTTTTGCATTGGTTATTCCTCATTGGAATTTGCGATAATATAAAAACTGGTGTGACACCACACAACTTTCCTTATCACTTTAAAATCACTGCAATGCCGTCTATTAGTTCTGCCCTTAATACATGATCTAGCCCAACACATGTCATTAACTATGAAACAGTGGGATGGACATCACACTTTTTTATTTAATAATTAAAATAGCAAATTGACGAAATTTTATTATATTTTTACATACACTATCTGATTTCATTTTTATATATCTCGTTGATTGTTATGTTTTGTAAATAAAAAAAGTAATTCATTGGAAAAAAGAAAAAAAAATCGAAACCCCGCATGAAACTTTTTTAGCCCAGTGGTTAAGCACCCGCTTGCCATGCGGAAGGTCCCGGGTTCGATCTCCCGTGCCGACAAAAATTTGTATTCTTAATTTGTTTACAATTGTTTGTAAGGGATACCTTCCGGTACGCTCGTGTTGCTGTTGACCCAACACCTAAATGGGAAGTATTGTGTCACTTCTCGCCCATCAGAGGGGAGGCATACTACGGGATGGGCAGGCTACAACACAGACCACAAGCGTCTACAGTAGCTCCTGTTTCACGGCTACGAAATAAAAAAGGCTGTGAAGCTCATCTTTTTTTAAAAAAAACCGTGTGGTTCCACAGATGTTCGAGGAGGGAGGCATCCACTACTACGAGGACGGGAACTTCTGGCTGGAAGTGGCGGGACTGCCGGACAGAGCCCTGGAGCTGGCGGACAATGCCGAGGGGGAGAACATTCCCGTCAAGGTCAACACCAAGGTCAAGTTCAGTATGGAGCCCATCAAGGTAACCAACCGAAGCCATGTAAATTTGACAAATGCCGTATTTTTCTTTCTAACCAAAGTTAACCAAACGGGAATAAAATGAACCAAACTGGAAGCAAGTCATTTTTCTTTTGGAAGATGAAAAATTTCCACTTCTAAAGTTAACCAAAGTGGAAGTAGAAAATTCTTGCTTCCAGTTCTTTTATAGGTTAAGTCCATTGTTTATCTTTAAAAGTAACCAAACGCATTTTTCTTTCACGAATGACCTCGGAATAAAATGGAAATATTTGGAAAAAAGCTAACGAGGAATTTTTTTTAGTTAGAAAGAAAAATACGACTAAAGACAGAAGAAAAAATTTTTTTTTTTGCTCCGATTTCAATTTTTTAATTTTTAAAGAAAAAAAATGAAAAAAATTGAAATCAAAGCAAAAAAATGTAAAAGTTGTTTCTTCCAATTTCAATTTTTTGAAATTTCAGAAAAAGTAACAAAAAAAGTCATTGGTGTTACCGACCCCGGCAGTCCTAATCTCTTTTTGGGGTGGAACGACTAAGAACACAAGTTAGCGGAATCCTTGCCAATGGTGCGGTTCTATAAATATAGAGTTCGAATCATTAACAAAGTTCCAACAAGCGCCTTAGTGTTTAAGAAAAGAAATGAGTGATAAATAAAAAGAATTAAATAATTCTTGTACCTTAAATATATTTATGTATTTATAATAAAAATAATCAAGGGTGTAATAATTGTAATATTAAGTTGTCCTCTGAGAGCCTATCGAAAATAATAAGGTAGATGGAAATTGGACTCACCGGCAGGAACTCAACCACTCGCTAGAACTCACTCACTTCGACTGCCCCGAGGTTTGGTCGTTGTCATGCCAGGAGGACCCATGTTTACAAAAATTGCAAACACATTGTTTTTCATATCTAGGTCGCTCCGGTGACAAATCTACCACCCCTTCAAAAAATGAACCTGCCCTCAGGTTCTGGCACATCCCTCAGATGCCCAAAATTATTGCACTCGCATTCGAGTCAATAACACCACTAGTATACAACTATACACACACTTTACATAACATTCTACTTCATCAATATAGTTACTGCACAGAAGCATATCACGCATGATTTTCTTAAATAAGATAATCATCATTATTTACATACAATGTTTGGCAGTCTTATTTCGTCGTATATGAAGTGTCCATTGAGTTCTTGAGTTCTGCTTAGTCTCTCTTAAGTTAGGTACTGTTTGTACTGACAAGTTTACTGTAATAACAGTTGAGCTCTCAAAGGACATCTGGAAAATAGTTGGTAATAAAACACAAAATATATTACTCAAATGGCATAAAATTAAATGTAGCCTAAACTTTCAATCAATAAGAATAAACAATGATAAATAGTTACATAAAGGTAAATGAATAATGCATAATAATCAACATAAAGAACAATCAATAATTATAAACAGTACATGAGGCGAAATGAGAATGGATCATTTTTGAAAAGTGCTAATTACTACTTTCTATTTTTATTATTATGTTTGTATGTTTGATCGTGCTTGAGTCAGATACCTAAGTTTTTGAAGCTGCAGTCAACAAAAAATAGGTCTCTAACTATGAATGTCGCGAGTAGATATGTTCCATTTTCATCTTTCCATAAAATAAATTATTTAGTTGGCCAACTGTAAAAGAAATTATTCATTAGTACATTGTTTAATACAGCACATTTATTAGATACATGATTATTTTTTAATACAAAGAGACAAACATACATAGGTAATTGAAAATTTCAAATAGACAAAACATTTTTTTATTTCATGGGAACAAACAATGTCAACTGGTTACAATTCATACAGTTTTCTGCTGCTATAAGTATTTGCTGATCCATATGTAGACTGCATCTTCAGTGTAATTTATATTTATTGTATTCCGCACTCTTCCGGCATGAAATTTTTTCCGCTCTAACTGATAATCTCCGTTTGATTGTCTTGCAAATGTGGTATTTCTGATAGACTTCTTTACATTCTGCATGTAAATATTAACTTCTTCTTGATTTGTGTAATTCTGGCTGGAAGTCTTTAATCATTCCTTCTTGTAAGAAATCTCATCTTCTCTTTAATACTGCTTTAAATTTTGTATAGTTTGTATATTCATCTTCTATTGAATTGACTCACTTTTCATTTCAATTCTCAATTTAATAACAAATTAAACTCAAAAAACATGTAAAATATAATATTTTTTTATCTTGCAGTCATTCATTCATACACGAAAACATAATAGGACTAAGGAAATGAAGAGTTTAAGGTATAGGATTACAAGAAATGGATAGCGACAGCTCTCGTCTGAGGACAATGCGTTCTACTGTAAACAAAACCAATTTTTTTTTTTTTCCTGCTAAGTAAAATTCTAATGTCAACAAATAATAAAATTATCAGCCCCGTTTGTGCAAGAATCGTATGTGTATCTACTTTGTATCAAATTTCGAGTTTGCTTTAGTAACCTATTATTCATTTTGCAAACTAGTGACGTATATATACATATATCTTAAGACTAAAAGTACAACATCTTAAAATCTACCAACTGATTATAAACTCTAGTACCTTACTTCTAAAACTTCTACATGAATATATGCTTAATAAAAGTATCTTTGTTCAAATTAACGACTATGGAATGGTTTTATTCTAGCAATATGTACTACGTCATCGATCATTTTTCCATTACGCTCTAATCTTATTACATAATTCACATCTGAAATTTTCCTTAAAATCTTCCACGGTCCTTTGAATTTACTATTGAATTTCGAGTTATTCCTATCATGTATATTGGGAAACTCAACGAGAACCAACTGTCCGGGGTAAAATTCTACATGTTTATGATTTCTGTCATACCTAATCTTTTCCTTATTTTGCGCTTTGTGCAAAATATTTGGGACCTCTTTTCTAATTTTATTAATTAGTTCAATGGCCTTAATGACATCATGTTGAGCGTCTTGAGGAGTTAAAATCTCCAATTCTATTGGTTGTGTTGGTTCAAAACCGAACATAAGATAATTAGGCGTATATCTTGTGACTTGATGGGGCGAATTATTATAGCTAAAAACTACGGACTTTAATACATTAGCCCAGTTTGATCCTTGTTCATTAACGTAATGGGATATCATATCACATATCACGCCGTTCATTCGTTCTACCGAACCCTGTGATTGTGGCCTATAAGGACTTGATATTTTATGACTAATTTGCAACGCTTTGCACAATAGTTTAATAGTTTCATTAACAAAATGTGATCCTCTGTCACTATGTAACTCTTTAAAACAACCAAATGTTGTAATAACATCCAACAAAAATTCGGCTGTTACTTTACTTGTGGCTTCCCTAACAGCCTTCGCAATAACAAATTTCGTACAGCTATCTGTTAACACAATAATATACTGACAACTCTTTGACTTTGGGTTAATTGGACCCATGAAGTCTATGAAAACTGATTCCAATGGTTTTCCTGTGATTGGTACTTTGATAGGTTGCAAAAGACCCTGCTTTCCGGTACGAGGTACCTTCCTCTTCTGACAAGATTCACATGATTTAACATAGTTATTAATATCATTTAACATAGTGGGCCAGTGATACTTCAACTTCACTTTCCAATATGTTTTCTCGGCACCTAAGTGTGCTCCATTTACACAATTATCATGATAAAATTTTAAAATTTCATCAACCAATGATTTAGGTACTGCTACTAACAATTGTTTCTTATATTTATAAAAATGTTTGTAATAAATTATATCATCCTGGATTACATAATTTCTTGATAATCTAAAATATTTCTTGTCTGCATCATCAGGGTTTATAAGTGCCGAATAAATGTTAAAGAGAAATTCATCCTCCATCTGTAATTTATGTAAGTTCTTTACTATAATATTCAAGCACTCCATTTCAATTTTATCATCTTCAGCATATTTATCTTCTGGAAATCTACTAAGAAAATCGGCAATCCTATTAGATTTGCCACTAATAGTCTTGACAGTAAAACTAAAATCTATTAATTTTGTGACCAGTCTTTGAAGACGAGATCCTCTATCTTTAACATTTTTTGTCAATTGTACTAACGACCTATTGTCTGTATAAACTGTGAAATGTTGGAAGAGTAAATACTCCCTCCAATAGTTTATACAATAAACGAGAGCAGTCAATTCTAGTTCCGAAGAACTGTACCTATTCTCAACATCTTTTAATTTTCTGCTAATGTAAGCTACAGGGTGTTCCTTACCCTCATTATCACGTTGTACTAGGCAACCTCCTATTCCATATGCTGAAGCATCTGTGTAGAGTATGGTTTCTCTATTGGGGTTGAAGTATTCGAGTACCGGGCATTGCGTTATTGCGGCTTGTAACTTATAAAAAGCTTGTGTTTGACCTTCAGTCAAAGTGATTTTCTTGCCCTCGTATTCCTTTTTTGTTAACTGAGTTAAAGGGAATGCAATTTCACTGAAGGATCTTATAAATTTTCTAAAGAACCCTATTGCTCCTAAGAAAGCTCGTACGCCACGTTGTGTATTCAAAGATTTCACATCAATATTCTTTATACTTTCTATATTTTTCTGAGCCGGAAAAATTCCTGCGGCAGAGATATTGTGGCCTAATACATCTACTGAATCATAGCCAAATTTACACTTGCTGGCTTTTATCTTAAGGTTATTCATATTAAGTCTAGTAAATGTGGTTTCTAATATTGATAAATGCTGGTGAAAATCCTTGCTATAAGACAAAATGTCATCAATGTAGCACACAACTCCCCTGTATAAAATCGGGTTCAAGACCTTAATGATAGCTCTGGTCCATGCAGTAGGTGAAGTTTTCAGACCCTGGGGTAATCTTAGAAATTTAAATAAACCTCTATGAGATGTCACTGTAGCATATTTCTGACATTCTTTGCTTAATGGCATATTCATGAAAGCTGAATTTATATCCATTGTAGAAAAATACTTACTTCCTTCGAGACAGTCAAAAAATGTCTGGAAGTTCCCTATGGGTGTCACATCTCGTTTTATTTTTTCATTAATGCGACTAAAGTCACACACTAATCTCCTACCACCATCTTTCTTGGGTACTAAAAACATAGGAGAACAATATTCACTCCCTTCGGAACATGGTTCCATAATACCAACTTTAACCCACTCATCTATTATTGAATCCAAAATTGACTTCTCTTTAGGATTCAATTTATAAGGTGCACAATATACTGGTTCCTCATTTTCTAGCTCAATTTTGTATGGGTCTAATTTAGGAGTCAAAAAATCGTACTCGTTTTTGGCAAAAACATGAATAAATTTATTCAAAAGTTTCCTGATAGCTAGTTTTTCCTGTTTTGAAAGTTTCTCATTGATATCTACAGTATTACCCCCTAAATCTCTAAAGGGTTTGTTGAGATTTAAATTCTGCTCTTTTAGTTGACTCATATTTTTCTCGTGTGGTTCACTCTCAATAGTATTTATGAATTCTGGATGAGAATCTTTCTCTCTATCCTGTATTATTCCTATCAAGTCTCCTTTCTTTACATACTTATGATATCCTGTAGGGTTAATAATTAGAATATTATCTGATGAACCTACCGACATTTCCTGATCTTCAATATAAATATTGTTAGTTTCTAGGTAACTTACATTGGGCTGAAAATAACCTTTTCCTCTAAATTTTGACACTATTCTAACCAGAGACTCTGACTTTGGTAAAAGGACATAATCGTCATGAGAAAATACCATTCGTGATTTCCTATTGTTGTTAACTTCCGGTACAACATCATCCTGATTAACACATATAGGAGCTAAATTTAACTTGCAAAATTCTTTTTCTTCGGTAAACTGTAATCTCTTGTTACCTTGTCGCTCTAAATTATAAACCGAGAACTCTACCTCGACGTCACTAAATATATTAACAATCATATTCTTCACTACAGACCACTCTAACATACCGGGTCCACTACACAGTCTAGGTAACGCTAATTTAGTTATGTTATATTTTTGAACGAACTCTTTTAATTGTTCTAGTGTCTTTCTAAGATTTTCTATTTTAGGTTTCTCTGAATATTCATATTTCACGACTAAATAAATTATAAATCTAGAGGTAAGTTTTAAAAACACTAATTCCCCTACATTAACCTTAACAGACTTTAATAATTCTAGCCTGCCAAACTTGTCTCTGAACGCTTTGGCTAAGCCTTTCGATTTCCAATCATTAGAGATACAATGTACAAGTGAGTAGTTTTCTGGCGATTTAAATAAATCACCATCGTACTCGTTAAGCGCCAGTTTACTTGTACACTGTTTCCTATTTTGTCCCGTGGACAACTTAACTTGTTTGACATTTTTAATAATGTCCAGAGCACTTACTCCTACTTCAGCTCCTTTTTTAGTTTTCAAAGAGGACTCCTTTGGGCTCTTATTTTTCGACAACCTTGTATTGTTATCGTTACCTACTATTATTTCACGCGGCTCAATATCCCGGTATAAGAATGAGTTCTCATCAGCATTTCTATTCAATACATTTTGCTGATGTGTCTGAGAATCTACTTTCTGCGATAGGACAACTTCTTTGTTTCTATCGGTATAGCTAATTTTTTTACTGGCAAAATTAATATTTATCCTATTTTTATTCATAAAATCTACACCTAGTATGACATCACTGGATTCTATGTTTTCCACTATGTATACTTCTTGTTGAAATGGCCTTCCGTTAATTGTGAGGAAGATAGTGGTTTTACCTAAGCAACTCATCTCACTACCACCCGCACTGAAAATTTTAGTCATACTTGAAGTATTTACCTTTTTCAAGTCAATGACTTTTGAGTCAACTATGGATATTGTTGCTCCAGTGTCAAAAAGTATTCGGATTTTTGAGGGGCCATTCTTTTCTATGACTTGACAAACTGAGGTGTCATCTAAATTTATGTGACTACTACTTAAAAATATTGATCGACAATTTTCAGACACTCGTGAATTTCTATTATTTATATTATTATGAGTATTTTGGTGATATTGTTTCTTATTACTAAAATTAGTTTCTAAAATTAGATTTTTGAGGGGCCATTCTTTTCTATGACTTGACAAACTGAGGTGTCATCTAAATTTATGTGACTACTACTTAAAAATATTGATCGACAATTTTCAGACACTCGTGAATTTCTATTATTTATATTATTATGAGTATTTTGGTGATATTGTTTCTTATTACTAAAATTAGTTTCCCTGATATTGTTTTGGCGATAGGTTTCTAATTCTTTATTACTACTTGGGGTAGGAGAAAACAAGCTTTTCCTCAATCCTGCCCTATCAAATGCATATTCTACTAATCTTATAGCGTCTACTAATTCTTTGGAATTGCTATACCCCTTCAAAATAACTTCCTTTACCATTTGAGGTGGCAAACCATTTAATAAATAATAACACTTCGTTAAATCTATCATTTTATCATCGCACATTCTACAATAGTAAATTATCTCAATGGTGTAGTGAACTGCCAATTCATTCTCTACGAATTTTCTATTTTCTAGTTTATCCCGCCAGATTAAAGATTCATAACCCTTAGTATATTCTTTCAAAAATTGCTCTTGAAGATGCTCCCATTTTAAATTTTGAAGACCTACTTGACTAATTAAATTACTATACCAAATTTTTGCCGATCCTTCCAAATACAATGAGAAAAAATTACATTTGAGCTCATCGTACCATCTATTTAAATTTGCACACAAATTGTAATCTTCTAAAAATATTCTAACATCTTCTGATGTACTCGGTGAAAATTTCGTGGGTTCACAGAAAGGTACTTTAATTTTAATTGGCAATTCACTATTTACTTCTGAGCCTTCCATTTTATTATTATTATTATTATTATTATTATTATTATTATTTTTACAAAAAAAATCTAAAAATTAAACATACTTTCCCATCAGAGTCAAATTTTTCCTGACAAAATTACAAATAAAAAGCCTATTAAAAAGATCGATGAGAATAATTAAATTAAATTTTAAAAATAAAGGTCAATGCTCAAAAAAAACTAATTTAACACAAATATGGTACCTATTTTTACATAAAAATCTTAAAATCATGCATCCTAATAATTACGAAACTTGCACAAACATTCACGTAATAACAACAAAATAAAATGTACCAAAATTAAACTTTAACCAAATTTGGGGACATTTCGCACCTCCATCATTTGTTACCGACCCCGGCAGTCCTAATCTCTTTTTGGGGTGGAACGACTAAGAACACAAGTTAGCGGAATCCTTGCCAATGGTGCGGTTCTATAAATATAGAGTTCGAATCATTAACAAAGTTCCAACAAGCGCCTTAGTGTTTAAGAAAAGAAATGAGTGATAAATAAAAAGAATTAAATAATTCTTGTACCTTAAATATATTTATGTATTTATAATAAAAATAATCAAGGGTGTAATAATTGTAATATTAAGTTGTCCTCTGAGAGCCTGTCGAAAATAATAAGGTAGATGGAAATTGGACTCACCGGCAGGAACTCAACCACTCGCTAGAACTCACTCACTTCGACTGCCCCGAGGTTTGGTCGTTGTCATGCCAGGAGGACCCATGTTTACAAAAATTGCAAACACATTGTTTTTCATATCTAGGTCGCTCCGGTGACATTGGAGAATCGCAATCATTTAGTAAAATTTGGTTAAGGAACAAAATTGTTTTTTTTTTACAGACTTAATTTTCAGTCAGATAAAAATAAGTTGGTCTTTACAGGAAAAAAATCTTTTTTTCAAAAAAAAAAAATTAAAAGCTGGCTATTACAGAAAGTTTATTTAAAAAACCTCCTCAATTCTAAATATGTAGTAAGAATGATAATAGTATGACACAAGACACTTAGACACTAACTTAGGCAACTTCTGGCTGGAAGTGGCGGGACTGCCGGACAGAGCCCTGGAGCTGGCGGACAATGCCGAGGGGGAGAACATTCCCGTCAAGGTCAACACCAAGGTCAAGTTCAGTATGGAGCCCATCAAGGTAACCGATTTAACCACTTGACTACCTATGTAGGTAATTAAACCCAACAAGGTTACTGTAAAACTGGTGTTACAACATATTATAGCCATTTAATTTTGAGTGAGGTAAAACTTCAGTATGGAGCCCCATGTAAATTTGACAAAAACAGAAGAAAAAAATTATATTTTTTTGCTCCGATTTCAATTATTTCATTTAAAAAAAAAATGAAAAAAATTGAAATCAAAACAAAAAAATGTAAAAGTTGTTTCTTCCAATTTCAATTTTTTGAAATTTAAGAAAAAGTAACAAAAAAATCATTGGAGAATCGCAAAAACACATTTTGTTAAAATTTGGTTAAGAAACAAAATTGTTTTTTTTTTACAGACTTAATTTTCAGTCAGATAAAAATAAGTTGGTCTTTACAGGAAAAAAATCTTTTTTTTTCAAAAAAATAAAAAAAAAAAAAATAAAAGCTGGCTATTACAGAAAGTTTATTTAAAAAAACCTCCTCAATTCTAAATATGTAGTAAGAATGATATATGTCACAAGACACTTATCCTAATTGAAAAGTAAAATCTCTCAGGTGCTAATGCTGAATAATCATCCACCAGAATAAAAATATTGTCCCTAAAAAAAAAAATGCAAAAAAATTGTTTCCGCCCGGGATCGAACCGGGGACCTTCTGCGTGTTAGGCAGACGTGATAACCGCTACACCACGGAAACTTCATGTCTTCTGAGTACCATGAATTTAATATTTCAATCTGAAGTGTGTATCCCATGTAATAGTGCTGTGTTGTTGATCTAAATTTACCTGTTTAGGTAGCAAGCTGTCTCTGTAGTAAAGAGTTGAACTTTGAACTTAAAGTGCCAGGTTGTATGTTACACTGAGTTTGTTGAGTGACACACTAGCCGTATTTTTCTTTCTAACCAAAGTGGACGCAACTGGAATAAAATGAACAAACTGAAAGCAAGTCATTTTTCTTTTGAAAGAGGAAAAATCTTCAAACTGGAAGAAGAAAATTCTTGCTTCCAGTTCTTTTCTAGGTTAAGTCCATTATTTATCTTTAAAAGTACCTACCTAAACCCATTTTCCTTTCACGAATAGCGGAGAAGCTAACTCAACTGGAAATATTTGAAATAAAATGGAAATATTTGGAAATACCAAACCTGGAAAAAAAATTTATTCAAAAGAAAAATACCCCTATTGATTGAATACACCAGTTCTCGTTCAGTAACTGAAGTTAAGTAACGCCCAGCGTATTCAAGACTTCCCGGCCCGGTAAATGGAGTTTTTTTTAGTTTCCAGTGAATTTTGCGTAAAAGAGCCATTAAGTATCAAACAAGGAAAAAAAGATCAGATCACGTCTGTTTTTGACATGAGCACAAAACTATCAAATTTCAGGTCTCTTATTGTCTGTCTTCTTATGAGCTAAAAAATGTTAAATAGGAACTTATTGTAGACTAGCCGTTTGCCCGTGCTTTGCAACGGGACTAAATTTCAAATTTACTAAGGCATGGCCGTACTGCTGGACAGCAATGCCTTTTTGAACTTTTTATAATTTTTCTGGACAAAGCGATAATGGTTTTGGGGGGGTCAATTCTGAGACATTTTTCGCTATCTCTTACCGTTTTGGCTAAACAACTCCGGACAAACAAACAAACAAACATAGGTAGGTAGGTAGGTAGGTAGGTAGTCCTTTTTTCTGTTTTATATATAGAGATAACAGACAGTGGCATAGCTAGACCTACATTTGGGGGAGGGGGGGTGGGTTTGAGCAGGGCCGTATTTAGGGGGGGGGCCCAGGGGCCCGGGCCCCCCCCTCGAGCTTGGCCCCCCTCGAAATTACGCAGGCTCTCGTCCCGGGCCCCCCCCCCCCCTCAAAATTCTTCCTTGAACATAGGCTCTCGTCCCGGCCCCCCCCCTCGAAATTCTTACTTGAACGCAGGCTCTCGTCCCGGCCCCCCCCTCGAAATTCTTAGATGAACGCAGGCTCTCGTCCCGGGCCCCCCCTCGAAATTCTTAGATGAACGCAGGCTCTCGTCCCGGGCCCCCCCTCGAAATTCTTAGTTGAACGCAGGCTCACGTCCAGGGCCCCCCCTTGAAATTGTTACTTGAACGCAGGCTCTCGTACTAGGCCCCCTCGAAATTCTTACTTGAACGCAGGCTCTCGTCCCGGGCCCCCTTCGAAATTCTTATTTGAACGCAGGCTCTCGTCCCGGGCCCCCCCTCGAAATTCTTAGATGAACGCAGGCTCACGTCCAGGGCCCCCCCTTGAAATTGTTACTTGAACGCAGGCTCTCGTACTAGGCCCCCCTCGAAATTCTTACTTGAACGCAGGCTCACGTCCAGGGCCCCCCCTTGAAATTCTTACTTGAACGTAGGCTCTCGTCCCGGGCCCCCCCTCGAAATTCTTACTTGAACGCAGGCTCTCGTCCCGGGCCCCCTCGAAATTCTTACTTGAACGCAGGCTCTCGTCCCGGGCCCCCTTCGAAATTCTTATTTGAACGCAGGCTCTCGTCCCGGGCCCCCCCTCGAAATTCTTAGATGAACGCAGGCTCACGTCCAGGGCCCCCCCTTGAAATTGTTACTTGAACGCAGGCTCTCGTACTAGGCCCCCCTCGAAATTCTTACTTGAACGCAGGCTCACGTCCAGGGCCCCCCCTTGAAATTCTTACTTGAACGTAGGCTCTCGTCCCGGGCCCCCCCTCGAAATTCTTACTTGAACGCAGGCTCACGTCTAGGGCCCCCCCTTAAAATTCTTACTTGAACGCAGGCTCTCGTCCTGGGCCCCCCTGCCTTGGATTTTTTTCTAGGTACATTACATATCTGCATACGTACATGTTGATTCCTAAACACAATAAACAGTGAAAAACCAACTTCATTACAACATAATATTATGTACCTACCAAGTAGAATCATAAGTGGAAAGTGCAAAACACGGTGCTTATGATTTATTTTTACTTTCTTTATCCTATAGAAAGGAAAGTAATGGAATCACCGAAAAAATTCGATAGTGAGTTTTCAATGCCAAAACACGTTTTAGGGTCCCCAGAGCCTGAATCCAAAGTTTCAGCCATTGTTCCGTGTGTCTATCTGTCTGTCTGTAAATAGGATATATCAACGGCAGAAGCTAGAGACTTGTAATTTGGCACAGAGGTCATAAATGTATAGAGGACGCAGCATGAAACTTTTGGGAAAAATCGGTGCCACCGGTGGTCGCTTTTTGACAGAATTTGGTGGTTCTGGCTAAATAGTAAGAGATATGAAATTTTCATGGGAACAAGTTTTTCTTTAAATAAAAAACATTGGGGTTTGTCCCGAATATTTTTTTTCATATCTTGAACTTTTTGGTCTTCTTCTTCTTCTTCTACTCTGTCTTATCCCGCTCAAGCAGGGTCGACGTTGTTCAACCTCATGGTTGAGGTTGATTGGTTTTGGCACATTTTTTTTTTTTTTTACGGCTGGATGCCCTTCCTAACGCCAACGATTCTATTTGATTTAACGTCCTGGATTAGGACGGGGGTTTTACCCTCCATTCGCTGGGAATCGTACCAGCTACCCACATTAACCTCACCCAGCCTGGGTAGGGCCGGAAATGGCAGCCTCACGTGTTTGGATGGAACAGAATTTTCTTCGAAAAGTCTGCCCCAGCCGGGAGTTGAACTCGGGAACTCTGGACTACGGGCAGTAGTCACAACCATTACGCCACGGAGGCTGCCTCTTGAACTTTTTGGTAACCGACTCTAATTACCGGTATTTTGGGAGGGTCCACCAGGACTAACTTTTTTATTATTTATCCTAGATGTGGTTTATGATATATCAATTCATAGATTTTTTGAGGTTCTGAACACGAATTTGATAACCATTTTTATCTTAGTAAGAACCTTTTAATTTAAGGTAAAAAATGGATGGGTAACACGTAAAATAGTCATGTTTTTAAATCTAAATCACATTTTTTCTCGAAATTTGAAGTGACCTATCAATTCAAAGTGAGAAAGTTTTAGGCAAGGGTCTGAGCTTTCATGTGACACATTGATAGCGAATTTCTGATAAGCCGTTCTTGAGCTACGCCAAGTAAGGTAAAAATATGGATGGGTAACACGTAAAATAGTCACGTTTTTAAAGGTAAATGACATTTTTTTTCGAAATTTGAAGTGACGACTGATCAATTCAAAGTAAAAAAGTTCTAGGCAAGGATCTGTGCTTTCATTTGACATATCGATCGCAAAATTCTGATGAGCTGTTCTTGAGCTACGCCGGTAAAGACAAAATATTCAAGTTTTTCGATACATTCTCTCTCCATGTGTGAGTGTGTGTGTGTGTGTGTGCGCGTGTGTGTGTGTGCGCGCGTGTGTGTCTGATGGGCTGGCCAAGCGGCGCGCCGTTTACACCTGCCGCGGTGGGTGTAACCCGCTAGTAATATTATTATTATACTATTTGGGCCCCCCCCTGACGAAAATCCTGGATACGGCCCTGGGTTTGAGGACGAAAGAGACTATGTATATTCCATCCTATTTATTTAGCAGGGGTTTCTTGAACCCCCCTCCCTACGCCTCTGATAACAGAAGAGTTATCGGATTTCTAATATTAGAAATCTTATTAGAAAAAATGTTCTCTTAAAAAAAAAATTGTCACGCGTAGGAATCGAATTCCTAGGGTAGAATTAATAGACGTTTTTGTAATACCTCTGTGGCGCTAAGTCACTTTGTAAGATAGGGAAAACCGACACTTACCAACGACTTAAGTTCTTGATGTTGTCTATTAATTCCGCCCCTAGACTCAGAAGATGCTTACATCTTAGGTTGTGATTTGATGATAAGAAATGTATTTTTTTTTTTTTTTTTTAACAATTTATTTTAACCATTAAAGTGGTAGTTTTATTTATTAAAATTACAATTACAAGAAATTACAAATGCAGAAAAAGTATTGATAAGAAATAACAATTTTAACCACTAAAGTGGTAGTTTTATTTATTAAAATTACAATATAATTACAAGAAAATACAAATATAGGTAATGTAGAAAATGAATTGATAAGAAATGTATTGAATCTTGTACTAATGTACCATAGCGTGTAGATTAATAAGTGTGGAAACGAGCCCCAGTTTCGTGGACACGCCACATAGCGCGACACCATCGCCGCAGACGGAATATTTCTCGCGGGCTGTCTCGATAGATTCATAACGTGTTATTCATTCATTCCAATGAGATGTTACGATGGCTCTGTGGTTAAGGCGACACTCTCCACATCTCAGAGTTGGCGATGCAGATGTGGCATGTTCAGAATTTTTATATTACGTTGGACTTATTGTTTGAATAATGGGACATGATAGTCCTAATCGAGCACTATAATCACGACAGTATTACTGTTTTTTTTTTTAAGATGGGAATATCGTTTCCCTTATTTAGGTAAATTAGAAAGTTCAAAACTCTGTTAACCTGAAGTATAAATGGTTTATAAAGGAAATTTCAAAAACTTCTGTGTGATATTCCTCAATGAGAAATAAGCCACACAACATATAGGTAACTAATTAATTAATAGGCATCAGGTAAGTAGGTAACTGTTACCTACTCAATTATTTTATCTGAATGGTAACAAACGGTAGGGTTCAAATCCCGATTGACACGTACATTTTTCCTCAATAAAAAATGCACAATTTAAACATGTTGTACATATACATATAACCAATACTTCCTATTACAAAATATTAACAATATGATTTACGAGCGATACCAAGTAATAGTTTTCCTTTGTGTCTCATTAAAGTAATTAATTTATTATTTTATTAGGGTGTCTCGAGACAACATCCAACTTATAAAGAAGTTGCTAAAGAGATTACTGCACTTCTTGATATCTATTATTCTATGGGAAGAATTAGTTGTAATCGTGGCTGAGTGAGTAGCATACTAGGCTTGCATACACAGTGACCTGCATTCGATACCCAGTGAGACAATAATTTTTCTCTCTATAATTGAATGTCTGGGGTCCACTCATATACCTTGTGAGATAAAAATAAATAGATGCTTTGATGTGAGTACTGTGAGCAGACACCATTGGTGGAATTATGGTCAAATCAAGCTATTGTATATTAAAAGATAACTTGTGCAAGTTCTTTAGTTCCATGCTACCCACTGAAATAGTGATATAATAACACAAAGAAACTTATTTACTATTCTACTAATAATTATGTACTGTAGTGGAGGTAATTGCACTCTTATTGCTCTGGGGCCCACACAGCCCATATGAACCAAAGTAAATTTAATAATGATACTAACTATAATGTGTCTAAACCTTCCTGCAAACTTTATCAAATAGAAAAGATATAATTAATATTATCATATTTATACACAAATGTAACATACTTATATTTTCATTATTTTGTTGATCAACATAAAATAAGTAAAGTATAAGAAATTAGATACCAATATACATTCTCTAGCACAGTTCAGGGAACACACGCAATTTTTTTTGTTTTGTATAAAATAAATTAGATTAAGGATTTACACTCAATACAGGAAAAATTATTACAACTTATGGAAACAAAAATGTAGGTAAACTTGCAAAACAAAATATTTTAGAAAAAAAGTTTATAACATCCTTAATGTATTGTTTCTTAAGGCCAAAGTTAATATTTAAAAAAATTGTAATACCTCTTGGACACTAAGTCTAGATTTGCGTATTACTTAGCATAGGATAACCAATGCTGAAGTCATCAATGTCTATTAATTTCACCCTAAATATTTCCATTTTTTCCCTTGCTTCTTAAGTCTACAGACTTAGAAAGAACAAAAATCATGACTTAATTTTCATGACACTTTACTTGAAAAAAGAAAGCCAGCTTTGATGAGAGTTAGATCCTTCCAACCCAGTGGTTTCTAGTACAGAAAACACCCAGGTTGGAAGGAAAGAAAACTCATGTCCCACCAATCCTTTTGTATTAATAGTGTGTTTTATTAGAGTTTAATGTCATATTTCAACTTTATGGTCAGTTATGACAGAGGTTCAACCCTCCACTCGCAGGAAACTAACAAACCTGTTACCCACATTAACCTCACCCAGCCTGGGTTGCACCGAGAAGAGCCAGCATCCAAGTCCTAATCTCGCTGGACGTTGCCTAACTTTGGTGGTCTTAAGAGAACCGGTGTATTCAACGAGCCATCAATAGGTTTCAACTTGACGTTCTCCACTTTACTCGATCATGGGCATTGGGCATCCTCCTTCATTTGTTCAAATGTTCTTCCATTCAGCATGTTTGTCAGCATTCCAAACCTTCTTCTTCCTCTTGATCTTCTTCCTTCCAGATTTCCTTCCATGATGATTCTCTGCAGAAAATCTCTCCTCAGTATGAGACCCAGCCAGCTTCTTTTTCTGTTCATGGTTCTCAATATTTCTCTTTTCTCTCCAACTCTTCTAAATACTTCTTCATTTCTGGCTTTATCTGACCACTTGATTCATTCTAGTCTTCTCCACACCCACATCTCGCAGCTCTCCAGATATTTTTCCTCCTTCTTTCTCATCGTCCACGTCTCTGCTCCATACAGCACCACACGTAACACTTTGCAAATCTCTTCCTCGGTATCCTTTTTGCGATTAAGCTTAACAGTTACATAATAATATCAAACAGTTAAAAAGGTACTGACAACTAATTTAGAAAAGATTTTTATCATAAAACCAAGCTCAAAATGCTCAAATCACAATTACTTATTGTTATTTCAGCAAAAATGCCGAAACTATCTCGATCTTGAAAAAAATTGAACTTTTTATGTTTATGTTTACATTTGTACCGGGAAGAAATTTTGTGAGGGGCGAGGAGAGGATCCGTCTCCGGCGATACAAGCGCTGTCTAGTGCTGAGGACGCGAAGATGTAGGCCGGCGGGGGGTGGTTTCCACACTTCTTAATCTACACGTTATGTTATTACTATGAACTTTACATAAACTTCTTTCTTACTCCGCTAGAGTGTGCTAGTAGTGCATTAACCTACAAACATGAATCACTTTACTTTACTCTCTTCTTTAAGTACCTCTATTTTTCTCTCATTGTGTATCTAGTTTCCGTGGTGTAGCGGTTATCACGTCTGCCTAACACGCAGAAGGTCCCCGGTTCGATCCCGGGCGGAAACAATTTTTTTGCAGTTTCTTCCAGGGACAATATTTTCATGGAGGATTATTCAGCATGAGCAGCTGAGAGAATTTACTATTCACTTAGGATAAGTGTGTCTTGTGACATTTTATTCTTACTACAAATTTAGAATTGAGGAGGTTTTTCTTCAATAAACTTTCTGTAATAGCCAGGCTTTTAATTTTTTTTTTTTTTTTTTTTTTGAAAAAAGATTTTTTTCCTGTAAAGACCAACTTATTTTTATCTGACAGAAAACTAAGTGTGTGAAGTTCGTGTAAAGGCTGTTCTTGCCTGTATGTGCCACACAGTTTAACCCTAACTCAATTGACTTTAGGTTGCTGTAAAATCCGTGCAAAAGTCACATACTTTTACCTCACTCAAAATTAAATGGCTATAATATGTTGTAACTACACCAGTTTTACAGTAACCTTGTTGGGCTCAATTACCTACATAGTTAGTCAAGACCTGTAAAGACCAACTTATTTTTATCCGACTGAAAATTAAGTCTGTAAAAAAAAAACAATTTTGTTTCTTAACCAAATTTTACTAAATAAGTTTTTGCGATTCTCCAATGATTTTTTTGTTACTTCTACTGAAATTTCAAACATTTTTTTCATTTATTTGGTTTTTTTTTTTTTTTTGGTTTTTTGGTTTTTTGGTTTTTTTTTTTTTTGTGTCTCACCCGCATAATTTCTCGCGCGCTCTCCCCAGGTGTACTCGACGTTCAGCATGAACGAAACAATTTTGTTTCCCAAATTTTACTAAATGATTTTTTGCAATTCTCCAATGATTTTTTTTGTTACTTTTTCTGAAATTTCAAATATTTTTTTCATTTATTTGATTTTTTTTTTTTGTCTCACCTGCATTCTTTCTCTCGCTGTCTCTCCCCAGGTGTACTCAACGTTCAGAAATTATATTAAATGATTTTTCGCGATTCTCCAATGATTTTTTTGTTACTTTTTCTGAAATTTCAAATTATTTTTTTTTTTTTTTTTTGGTTACTTTTTCTGAAATTTCAATTTTTTTTTTTTTTAATTTTTTTTTTTTTTTGTCACCTGCATAATGTCTCGCGCTCTCCCCAGGTGTACTCGACGTTCAGCATGACCGAGTATGACCGGCGCAACGAGGATGTTGACCCCGTGGCCGCCTCCGCTGAGTACGAGCTGGAGAAGCGGGTGGAGAAACTGTCCCTGCTGGGGGTGGAGCTTATGAAGGGCGGGGAGGGGCTAGGGTTGAGTATCATTGGGATGGGCGTGGGCGCCGACGCGGGCCTGGAGAAGCTGGGCATCTTCGTGAAGACCATCACGGAGGCGGGGGCCGCCGCGAGGGATGGGCGCATACAGGTGGGTGAATTGAATTGAATGTATTTATTTGTAATATTATGTTACAAAGGGTTGGCATAAAATACAATTATCACTTTCCGTGCCGGAGACTCATTTTGAAATTATTGCCCAGTGCCGTAGCGATATTTGGCCGGTGTTACCAAATGGTAATACCGGCACAGGCTTGAAATTTTTTGAAGCTTTTCTTGTTCTGTGCCGGTGTTACCATTTGGTAACTCTATTTGGTAACCAGTGTTACCAAAAGGTAACACCGGGGTCGAGAAGAAGATTTCTTCGGTGTTACCAAACGGTAACACCATTTTCCTGAACAGGTGTTACCAAACGGTAACACCGGCACGGAAAGTGTTATACAATTACAATAAAAACTTCATGATATGAAAATACATAAATAAGAGAATCATATAAAATACATAATAAAAGATTTAAATACATAGTTCACAAATACCGCTTAAGAAACAAATACCTCATTAAATGTCATGATTATGACATACTAGCGGGCTGTCGCCCGCTTTGCGGGCCGAGGCATGGCCGTGAAAGCAAAAAATCCTTTTTCGCCAATGGCAGGTGTTGTAGTGGGAGTTTTGAAAAATCCCGTCTTATTGCACATCTAGACGATAAGACAAAGCTACCTACCAAATTTCAGCTTCCTAGGACTTACAGTTTGGGCTGTAGAGCGATGATCAGTCAGTGGTCAGTGAGTGTCTTTGACATTTATATATTAAGATTTTATAAATTTTCATCGAAGTTTTGATACAGATTCTTTATGAAATTTCTTTCTTTGGCCGCTCTGTAAAAAGACACCAATGTATCTATATCTATACAGGTGGGTGCTTACTTTGTTGTTGTTGTTGTTGTTGTAGCTAGCTTGGCTACAGCTGGAGGGCTGAGTGATGGTCTCCAGACAACTTTATTTCAAAGTTGGCTCGTCCTGAACCACATATTTCTATGTGCGATCAACCATCATGAGAACTGGTGCTTACTTTCTGTCCCACCAGTAGCTCAGTGGTAGCCCTTTCTCGATAGCTGGGACTTGGGGGTGTAGACACATATCACTATGTGTTTATACTCCGTAGTGTACCGACCTCAGTAGCTTGATCGATAAGGCGGCGGACTTGTAACCTGGAGGTCGGTGGTTCGAGTCCCGGTTTCAGCGTAGATTTAGTAAAGGGAGTTTGAGAAGTTGTGATATCACGAAAGTGAATAACACAAATATGATAACTTTTTTTTTTACTCCGTAGTGTTTGTTCTTGGGTTTGGTTTTGTCTGCTATTTGCGTATCGGGTTCACTGTTTCCTTGGAAATTTTTTCCCTTTAAATGTACAATTGTCTTGTAATCCGGGGCGAAGTTAAAGCCATAGGCATTCTCTGCAATTTGACGCTTGCCTTGGCAAAGTCCCGGGTTCGATCCCTGAAGCCAAAAAAATATGTGCTTAATTGTTTACAATTCCTAACTTTTACTTTTCATGAGCGCTGTGTCATGGTGGTGGAAGGAGTGGTATGGGTTTGAGCCCTCTGGACGCCCACAAGCAGTATTCAATGTAAGGGTTGGGTGGAAGAGATTGCCACAGGCAATGACCCCGCTCTTTAGTTAGGACATATCTTTAAAAGTTTCCATATGTTTTTCTATTTTTATTCATTTTATTGTATAAATTGTATCCATTTTTTCATTGTTAAAATAATTATTCGTATTGTACATAGGTACATGGTACATACATAATATATGTCCATTTATATCCAATAAAATGTTGAATAATACAAATAATAGTAATTATAAAAATGATTAATGAGCTAAAACAGAGACTGTAACTATCAGAATCAGATAATATTAGAGTAGTAGATTTCACCTCAGTAGTGTTCTTTACTTCGGGCCTAAGTGTAGGTGGTATTGGTATTATGTGTATGAACCTTCTCTCCTACAGGTGAATGATCAGATCATAGAGGTGGATCGTAAGAGTCTGGTGGGGGTGACATAGGAATACACAACACTACGGGTCTGGTTCTATTATTATTATTATTCTCTCCTACAGGTGAATGATCAGATCATAGAGGTGGATGGTAAGAGTCTGGTGGGGGTGACACAGGAGTACGCTGCCTCTGTGCTACGCAACACTACGGGTCTGGTCAGGTTCCTGATAGGAAGAGAGAAGGATCCGGTGAACAGTGAAGTGGCCCAGCTGATCCGACAGTCCTTGCAGGTATGTGATCCACGCTTTCTATATATATATATTACTGCCCAATGCCCATCCTGTAGTATGCCTCCCCTCTGATGGGCGAAAAGTGACACAGTACTTCTCATTTAGGTGCTGGGTCAAAATTAGCACACCGGAAGGTTTTTTTTATCTTCTAATTACAGTAGTCACTGTGGCAGAGCGAGTTAGCGCGCTAGGCATTGCACACATGGTGACCTGGGTTCGATTCCCAGCGGGGGAGGATTTTTTCTGCTCTGTACTTGGATGTTCGGGGTCCACTCATACCTCGTGAGGAAAAATGAGTAGCTGCTTTAATGTGAAGCAGCGACTAGTGGCAGAATCATAGGCAAAGAAAAAATAATACAAGATATTGTAAATTAAAGTGGTAAAGTCCTATGATTCTGCGCTACCCACTAAAATTGTGACATAATAACACAAAGAAAAAGCATTATTATTATTTTATATTATTTTAAATACATAAACGGTATAACCGACGTCAGTAGCTTGATTGATAAGGCGGCGGACTTGTAACCTGGAGGTCGGTGGTTCAAGTCCCGGTTTCAGCGTAGATTCTCGCCCTACCCAGGCTGGGTGAGGTTAATGTGAGTAGCTGGTACAATTCCCAGCGAATGGAGGGTAAAACCCCCGTCCTGTCTACCTCAAGTCAGAACGTTAAAACCAAATAGAATCAATGGACATGAAAGGAGCCTAGACATTGAATCTGGGCGTCCATATATACCTCTCACTACCGTGATTTAGGTATCAATAACTATCTCACGACACGGAATTATTATTATATAGCGTAGATTTAGTAAAGCGAGTTTGATTAGTGATTCACACCAAGTATGATAACACGAGCGGTAATACGGTCACAGGAGATTGAAGTAGGTCCCACTGTCGCAGTGTTACTTGTGAGGGTTTCACTGAAAAGAAATCAGCGTAGAGGAATTTGGCAAATGCACGTTTCAAGGATATTAAAGATATGAGAAAAAGTGCTAGGAGTCTACCTTATAAAGATGGGGCTGGGCTGGATTGCCAATGACCTACTTATCATGTAGAATACTTTTTTTTTTAAATCATACCAGTTTATTTTATATATCATTATATCCTATTCTATTATGTTCTAATCAATTCTAGTCTATTCTCATGTTATTCTATTTGGTCTATTCTACTCGATTCTCATTCTATTTCATTTTATTCTATTGTACTCTACTCTACTCTATTCTATCCTATCCCAATTATATTCGTTTCTATTCAACTTTATTCACATTCTATTCTATTCTATCCTAATTCTATTTTACTATGATCTATTCTAAATATATTTTACTATGCTCTATTCTATTCTAATTCTATTTTACTATGCTCTATTCTATTCTATGCTAATTCTATTTTACTATGCTCTATTCTATCTATTCTAATTTTATTTTACTATGCTCTATTCTATTCTATCCTAATTCTATTTTACTATGCTCTATTCTATCTATCCTAATTTTATTTTACTATGCTCTATTCTATTCTATCCTAATTCTATTTTACTATGCTCTATTCTATCCTAATTCTATTTTACTATGCTCTATTCTATTCTATTCTAATTCTATTTTACCATGCTCTATTCTCTCCTAATTCTATTTTACTATGCTCTATTCAATTCTATTCTATTCTCATTCTATTTTACTATGCTCTATTCTATTCTATCCTAATTATATTTTACTATGCTCTATTCTATCCTAATTATATTTTACTATGCTCTATTCTATTCTATTCTATTCTAATTCTATTTTACTATGCTCTATTCTATCCTAATTCTATTTTACTATGCTCTATTCTATTCTATTCTATTCTAATTCTATTTTACTATGCTCTATTCTATTCTATCCTAATTATATTTTACTATGCTCTATTCTATCCTAATTCTATTTTACTATGCTCTATTCTATTCTATTCTAATTCTATTTTACCATGCTCTATTCTATCCTAATTCTATTTTACTATGCTCTATTCAATTCTATTCTATTCTCATTCTATTTTACTATGCTCTATTCTATTCTATCCTAATTATATTTTACTATGCTCTATTCTATTCTATTCTATTCTAATTCTATTTTACTATGCTCTATTCTATCCTAATTCTATTTTACTATGCTCTATTCTATTCTATTCCATTCTAATTCTATTTTACTATGCTCTATTCTATTCTATCCTTATTATATTTTACTATGCTCTATTCTATCCTAATTCTATTTTACTATGCTCTATTCTATTCTAATTCTATTTTACTATGCTCTATTCTATTCTAATTATATTTTACCATGCTCTATTCTATTCCGTCCAGGCGGATCGTGAGAGAGAGGAGCAGAGGCGCCGCATGGAGACCTACAACGCCAACTCCATGTCGGGTGACGCCGCCCGCGCCAGTGTGAACGAATCTTTCAACTCCAGCATGCACAGCAACGCCGACTCTCTCAAGCAACTGCTGCGCGAGGTAAGTGTGAACGGTTCTTGATTATTTTTTTTATTTTTTTCATAATTATGTTACCAGTACAGTTTTACAAACAATTTCAAGATTAGAAAAATGAAGGGAAAAAAAATACTATGCAATAACTGGTTTCCACAGAGTTTTGAAATAAAGCTCTCTGATTTTTTTTTTTTTTTTTTTTTTTTTTTTCTTCTTTCTTTTTTCTATATGATTCAATTAAATACCACCCAGCTCTACATTTTAACTCGAGACTCTGGTTTCCACAGACACTTTTATCTTGAAATCAAGCTGTCTCGATTATTTTTTTCTTTATGATTTAATAAAATTTTATAATTATGATTTAATTTAATACCATCCAGCTCTATGTTTTAACTCAAGACTCTGGTTTCCACAGAGTGAGGAGAAGATGGAGAAAGCCCAGAGTGATGTTAAGAGTCTTCAAGCCAGGGTAAGATGATGAGCTTACGACTAGCGCATTCTGGTGGTAGCTACCTTAACTATTGTATTCCTTGAATAACCCTTGCTTGTAATTATGTTTATGTTAAGAGTCTTCAGGCGAGGGTAAGATGATGAGCTTACGACTAACGCATTCTGGTGGTAGCTACCTAACATTGTTATTCTGTAAATAACCTTTATAAATAATCATTTAAATTACAAGTTGCCTCTTCACCCCTTGTGGCATCGAACTTAATGCTTACTGGATGATTTCAATGAACAACTTAACTCTCCATTTGCCATTCGATTGTACTATAAGTTGTCTGCTAAGTTTTTGATTTAATTCCTCTATTACAGAATGAGAAACGGGGGGACATTTTTTGGTTTTTTTTTAAAAAAATTTTCCTTTCTTGGTCGCAGTTTTTTTTTTTTTTTTTTTTTTTTTTTTTTTGATAATTTTTTCGGTGGTTGGAGAGTCCCCTGATGTATTTCTGTAAATAACATTTAACACCCTCTCTCACCTTACTGTTTTCTTCATTTATATTGAGGTGGCTTCTGTAAATGCTTTTATTTTTCTGTCATTTTAGTTTTTATAAGAAATCAAGCTCGCCGATAGGCGAGCGCTCGTCAAATAGCACTAGCCAACAGGCCTATATTAATACAAAACAGAGTTTTATATTTTGTTTTATTGTTTTCGCCCACTTCCCGCTAACTTTTATCAATATTTATTTCATATTCGTAATTCGAAAGTAGTCAAGGACGTGGTTCTGTAATTATACAACATTGTTCTTTCAAGAGTTTTGTTGTGTGGCTATTTTTTTGGTCAAATTCTCAAAACTACAAATCAAAGTTTGCTCAAGGGTGTAGTGTTGTTGTGAGGCTATTATTTTTATTGAATCATCAAGAGACTAATTGGGTGAATTTTATTTATTTATCGTATAGCATTAGCTTTTATTAACATTTACAATAACAAGAACAAATCAAAGTAATAAAAAAGAGAAACAATGAACATTGACAGAATGAAAATTGCGTGAAAAATAATTCCTTCAGGCATAGAAAATGGACGTTTTTGATATCAATTTTTTTTTATCATTCCAACACTTGACGATTATATTTACATAAAGTGTTTTTTTGGAGGGATATCACTACTTTTTGATTTAATTGACTTTCCGTCAGACATATTTTTGTATGCTATGATCGGATAATCAGCACCTCCCTTGTTCTCCTGCCTCCCCCAGCTGGAAGAGTTGGAGCAGAGTGGCGCCTCCAAGGAGGAGTACGCGGAGAAGTTGAGGCAATCCGGACTCAAGCTGAGGGAGGTGGAGAGGTCCCTGTATGCTGCGAGACAGGAGACCACATCCTATCAGGAGATGTTGCAACAATCCCAGGTGAGTGAGAGACAGGAGACCACATCCTATCAGGAGATGTTGCAACAATCCCAGGTGAGTGAGAGACAGGAGACGGTGAGTGAGAGACAGGAGACCACATCCTATCAGGAGATGTTGCAACAATCCCAGGTGAATGAGAGACAGGAGACCACATCCTATCAGGAGATGTTGCAACAATCCCAGGTGAGTGAGAGACAGGAGACCACATCCTATCAGGAGGTGTTGCAACAATCCCAGGTGAGTGAGAGACAGGAGACCACATCCTGTCAGGAGATGTTGCAACTACTCAATCTCGCTTTACTAAATCCACGCTGAAACCGGGACTTGAACCACCGACCTCCGGGTTACAAGCCCGCCGCGTTATCGATCAAGCTACTGAGATCGGATGTTTATTTAAATGAAAACAAGCTACCGAACGTCCTTAGAAGTATTCCTCAGGGAGAGAGCCACAAAAATTGTAAAAAAAACTAAAATAAATATACATTATTACAATTTTATTATTTAAAAAAAAAATTATATATCTATTCTCTTCAACTCGCAGGGCCAGTACACACTGCTGGAGAAGAAATACACCAAAGCCAAGCGTCTTATCCGTGAGTTCACCCAGAGGGAAGCAGATCTGCTGCATAGGGAGGAGTTCTATCAGCAACTGCTGCAGGTAAGTCCGAGTGACCTGGGTTCGATTTTCGTTCACTTTGTATAGGAAATAATTTAATAGAAATCGAAAATTGAAGGAAGTTCTCAGTAATGCTGCCCTTCCTACAAAAAATGTGAAGAGGCGGCCTTTACCACAACAAACAAAAAATTACTCTAATTTTATTATATTCTATCCTATTCTAATACAATTCTATTTTTTTCTTATTATATGCTACACTGTAATTCTATGCTCATCATCATCATAGGGTGGCGTCATCGTGAACGATTGTAGCCAGACAGTGGAGGAATGCACTTCTACCACTGTCTTTACAAAGAGGCTAATAATTGACAAGGGCCCCCAGAACCAAGCCAAGGTCTACTCCCTGTTTACAGTAACCATCACCTACAGGTCTCTCATTAACACGTGTACCTGTTCCCTTTTCAACTCCTCTTGCTCGCAGAAACTACCTTTTCAACGACTTCAAAACCTTGCGAATGAACTATCTGATGATATCGATTTATTTTATACATCTGTGCCACAACTAAAATCGTTTTTCTATCAACAATATCTTCAATCTGATAGCTTTCTCAATTTTTTCTTTATTAAAAATTCCCACTTTTCGTTTTTTTTTTTTTGATATTTTTTTTTGAAATTAGTATGTTTATTTTTTTGTCATGTCTTGAATTGGGAAAAATTGTATTAGTTAGTACTGGGTCCGCCGGTTTAAGTGTAATACCTAAATAAATAAATTCGAATTCTAGTAAAATTCTATTCTGCTCTATTCTGTTCCAGGAGAAGGACGTGGAGTACAACGCTCTGGTCAAAGCTCTCAAGGATCGCGTCATCCAGATTGAGCAGGAGCTGGTGGAGACGCAGAAGAGGGCGGGGCTTCCCGTGCGACTCCCGTTTGACCCCACCTCCTTGAAGTTGGCCACGCCCACTTCCGCCGCTTCCCTGGCCAGCAGACCTGTCGTGAGTATCCTTACCCTCTTGAGTCTCCATTTATTTATTTATTTTTATTATTTATTTATTTATTTCTTAGAAGCTTTTATCATTAGCTTAGGAAAAGAACCTTTTTAAAAATCCAATATTGTTAATAAATAAATAAAATGTTTAAAAAAAAAAAAAATGGTTTTGGATTACCCATGATTTTGATCTCTTGTTTATTTTAAAATAATTGTATTATAAAACTTGTAATTTAAGGTATATTTTTTATCATTTTACTTTGTATTATTGTTCTATCCTTTATCCAAACAATCTAGGGTGGTGCGGAAGAGAATGCCAAAGGTATTATCACCACAATTGATCACACTTTGTTTACTTTTCATTAACTATACCTTTTCTCTGTACCTGTATATAAAAAAAATTGTAAATAAAGATTGATCAAAATTGTTGAATAATTTCAATTTTATTTTATTATAGTGAATAAACAAAACAGTCAAAGCCGTTACAAGTATCGACTTTAACCAATTACATTGGTATTCACTTAAAGCTAATTCATAATAATAAGAATAATAATAATATCCAGGGATGCCTGTAGAATAATTTGGAAACACCGATAAATTTGTGCCCAAGATGAATTCCATTATTCTCTGTACTATTCTATTTTTTTTTTTTTACAAATAAAATATATTTACTCCAACTTCGCACCACTTGGAATGGTACCCAAGACACACGCACTATTTCCTCTCTGTATGGCGAGAGAAATTTTTTGTATTAGGAAGTTCTTCATTCGACTATCTCCTGTTTCTTTTTTATCAATTGTCCAACTTTATCAATGAATTTTACAGTCTCATCTGCCCATGGCCCAACAGTTTCAAAAGCAAATGCCAAGAAATAATGTGCAGTTATGATGTCAGTATATTTGTTTGTATTTTGACTTTGTACCACATACGTATGTATATTTGTACAAGAAAAACATGAATAAATAAATTAATATTCTCTTCTATTCCCAGGCTCCACCAGTCAGACCTCTGCTGGAAACTCTGGGGGCGGAACTCTCAGACGCTGACGAAAGCTTCGAGGAGTCTCTGCTTCATCATCATATGGACGGGACTCACAAGGCTTCCACTGTGGAGAGAAAGATGCCTGCACCTGGGGTAAGAGAGGCACAAACATGCCATGATTTATCCTGGAACAAATGAATTTTTGGTCAGCCGTAAAAGAAAGTAGGAAAGGCATCCTATCGTAAAAAAAATGTGCCCTTAAAGCTTCTTTTTTTGATCAGTCGTAAAAAAAGCTGTAACTCACGTTTCACTTAATAATAAGTTAAGTTATCATATTTGTGTTAATCACTTTCATGATACTTTCGTGACTTGAACCACCGACCTCCAGGTTACAAGTCAGCCGCCTTATCGATCAAGCTACTGAGGTCGGTTGTTTCACTTAATAATAATAATAATATCGGGTGTACCGATTCATTTAATTACGAGCAGAGCCCATTATAAAGTAACACACGATACAGAAAATTGTTACAATACTAATTTTTAAATTGAAATTTAAAGAAAATACCAATTTTTCAATAGAAAAAATATACTGTCCATTTATTTATTTGACCGTATCTTCATACAACAAACATGTCATCTTTCTTCTCCCGACACATGGTGCCTACCAGGCTCGAGGCATTTCCACGCTGGACTGCCAATGACAGTCGTTGGCGTAAGAATGCCCCGGCCCTGGTATCACCACATGTGCGTTGTAACTTATCTGAAATAACGTCTACTTTATCTTAATTCACTTTCTTTAAATTAAAATGTAAAGAAATTTATTACTTTCTTTAAATATTAAAATTTTAAACAATTAACACTGCGACCTAATTAGATCTATAGTGACCAGTTGATTCTATTCGGTTTTAACGTCCTGATTTGAGATAGATAGTCAGGACGGGGGTTTTAACCTCCATTCGCTGGGAATCGTACCAGCTACCCACATTAACCTCACCCAGCTTGGGTAGGGCCAGAAATTCCAGTCTCACGTGTTTGGAGGGGACAGAATTTTCTTCGAAAAGTCTGCTCGAATTTTCTTCGAAAATTCTGCCCCAACCGGCAGTCGAACTCGAGACCCCTGGACTACGGGCAGTAGTCATAACCGTTACGCCACGGAGGCTTAAGAAAGCAATAAAAATATCTAAAGTCACAGCTAAAACAGTTACTTTACTTACTTTATTGTGACGACGGCCTTAACGACCATAATATGTCTGTTCTATAGCAGCCCTCCAACGAATTTTATCTTGTGCTGCAATCTTCCATTCACTAGGTAATACTCCCATCTCTTGACTATCTTCACTGATATTGTCCTCCCAACGCATTCTTCGTCCCGGTAGCTCAGTGGTAAAGGCGGCACTCTTTGAATCCAGAGATTCAAGATGTCGCGGGTTCGAAACCCAGCCGGGACATGACAAGTTATCCTCCCATTTACCACATAATAATACGTCTTGAGCTTACTGCTGGAATAATGGGACGTAATAGTCCCAATCGGGCAGTATAAATAAGGCAATTATTATTATTCTTGGTCTGCTAAAACAGTGAGGTAATTTTTTTGTAAAACTCCAGGCGAGTGAGGAGCTAGACAGCGCGGTGCCCCAGCACGAGCTTCTGGACAGCTCCCTGAGCCGAGGCAAGGCAGACCTGGCCGCCAGGGGCCGCCACCTCCCCTCCTCCGTCACCAAGAAATCCAGTGGCTCCGTCAGTAACAGCAGCTCGGTAAGTAGTAGGGGCTCCGTCAGTAACAGCAGCTCGGTAAGTAGTAGTGGCTCCGTCAGTAACAGCAGCTCGGTAAGTAGGGGCTCCGTCAGTAACAGCAGCTCGGTAAGTAGGGGGCTCCGTCAGTAACAGCAGCTCGGTAAGTAGGGGCTCCGTCAGTAACAGCAGCTCGGTAAGTAGGGGCTCCGTCAGTAACAGCAGCTCGGTAAGTAGGGGGCTCCGTCAGTAACAGCAGCTCGGTAAGTAGGGGCTCCGTCAGTAACAGTAGAATAGAATATACCTTGTTTATACTGCCGAGGTAAGACTGAAAAGTCCCTTTACTCCAGCAGTCAAACAGGTCTTATATATTTTATAGGATAAATATTTTACTTTTATAGGATAAATATTTTACATCGGTAAGTAGGGGCTCCGTCAGTAACAGCAGCTCGGTAAGTAGGGGGCTCTGTTTTTTTTTTTTTTTTTTTTTTTTTTTTTTTTTTTTTTTTTTCGAAAAGTCCAGTGGCTCCGTCAGTAACAGCAGCTCGGTAAGTAGTAGTGGCTCCGTCAGTAACAGCAGCTCGGTAAGTAGTGGCTCCGTCAGTAACAGCAGCTCGGTAAGTAGTAGGGGCTCCGTCAGTAACAGCAGCTCGGTAAGTAGTGGCTCCGTCAGTAACAGCAGCTCGGTAAGTAGTAGGGGCTCCGTCAGTAACAGCAGCTCGGTAAGTAGTGGCTCCGTCAGTAACAGCAGCTCGGTAAGTAGGGGGCTCTTTTTTTTTTTTTTTTTTTTTTTTTTTTACCAATAAGTCCAGTGGCTCCGTCAGTAACAGCAGCTCGGTAAGTAGTAGTGGCTCCGTCAGTAACAGCAGCTCGGTAAGTAGGGGGCTCTGTTTTTTTTTTTTTTTTTTTTTTTTTTTTTTTACCAATAAGTCCAGTGGCTCCGTCAGTAACAGCAGCTCGGTAAGTAGGGGGCTCTGTTTTTTTTTTTTTTTTTACCAAGAAGTCCAGTGGCTCCGTCAGTAACAGCAGCTCGGTAAGTAGGGGCTCCGTCAGTAACAGCAGCTCGGTAAGTAGGGGCTCCGTCAGTAACAGCAGCTCGGTAAGTAGGGGCTCCGTCAGTAACAGCAGCTCGGTAAGTAGGGGGCTCTGTTTTTTTTTTTTTTTTTTTTTTTTTTTTTTACCAATAAGTCCAGTGGCTCCGTCAGTAACAGCAGCTCGGTAAGTAGTAGTGGCTCCGTCAGTAACAGCAGCTCGGTAAGTAGTAGGGGCTCCGTCAGTAACAGCAGCTCGGTAAGTAGGGGGCTCTGTTTTTTTTTTTTTTTTACCAAGAAGTCCAGTGGCTCCGTCAGTAACAGCAGCTCGGTAAGTAGGGGCTCCGTCAGTAACAGCAGCTCGGTAAGTAGGGGCTCCGTCAGTAACAGCAGCTCGGTAAGTAGGGGCTCCGTCAGTAACAGCAGCTCGGTAAGTAGGGGGCTCTGTTTTTTTTTTTTTTTTTTTTTTTTTTTTTACCAATAAGTCCAGTGGCTCCGTCAGTAACAGCAGCTCGGTAAGTAGTAGTGGCTCCGTCAGTAACAGCAGCTCGGTAAGTAGTAGGGGCTCCGTCAGTAACAGCAGCTCGGTAAGTAGGGGGCTCTGTTTTTTTTTTTTTTTTTTTTTTTTTTTTTTTTACCAATAAGTCCAGTGGCTCCGTCAGTAACAGCAGCTCGGTAAGTAGTAGTGGCTCCGTCAGTAACAGCAGCTCGGTAAGTAGTAGGGGCTCCGTCAGTAACAGCAGCTCGGTAAGTAGGGGGCTCTGTTTTTTTTTCTTTTAGCAAGAAGTCTAGAGGCTCCGTCAGTAACAGGAGCTCGGTAAGTAGGGGGCTCTGTTTTTTTTTTTGTTTTTGTTTTTTTTTTTACCAATAAGTCCAGTGGCTCCGTCAGTAACAGCAGCTCGGTAAGTAGGGGCTCCGTCAGTAACAGCAGCTCGGTAAGTAGTAGGGTCTCCGTCAGTAACAGGAGCTCGGCAAGTAGGGGGCTCTGTTTTTTTTTTTTACCAATAAGTCCAGTGGCTCCATCAGTAACAGCAGCTCGGTAAGTAGTAGGGGCTCCGTCAGTAACAGCAGCTCGGTAAGTAGGGGCTCTTTTTTTTTTCTTTTTAATACTTATATTTATTTAAATTGTTTGTGTGTTACATAATTATACAGAACAAAATACATAGATGAAAATTAAAATACTTATACTTATACTCAAAAATAACAGAGAAGAGAGAGAGAGAGATTGTTTTACATTATACATTATTACATTACATTACAACTCTACTCCCAGGGCTACAGCCTGAACGACAGTTTCGACACCTCGGACGAGGGAGAGCTGGGGGAGGAGACGACGGCGGAGAGCAGTGCCGTCAGTCTGGACAGCAGCGGGGGGGCGTGGCCTATTCCCAGTAGCGGAGGAGGTCTGGGGGCGGGGACTAACGGGCTGAGCTCCTCCCTGGACTCGGACCGGAAGCTGTACGTGGAGTATCTGGAGGCGCAGCGGGGCCAGCAGCGGGGGAGTCTGCAGTCTGTGGCCGCCACAGTGTCTGGCAGCAACAGTGCGGATCCCTGGGTCTACCAGAAGGGTGAGTCATCACCGCCAAGTGAACGCTTGACAAAATCAGTAGTCACTGTGGCAGAGTGAGTTAGCGCGCTAGGCATTGCACACATGGTGACGTGGGTTCGATCCCCAGCGGTGTACTAAAATTGTGACATCATAACACAAAGAAAAAGCAATATTATTATTATTATTAATAGACAAAATTGAGTCATTGCTTAACATCGGTTTTCCCCATTTAAGACAGAACGCAATCGTAGATTTAGCGCCACAGAGTATTACAAAAATATTTATTAATTTCGCCCTAAGTTAGGATTTATTTTTTCTTTCATGAAACCATTTTTTATTATTAATTTTTTTACCTAACCAGGCAAAGATTTCCAGGTAAGGAAAATTAACCTCTTTCTTTATGAGAGAAAAATTTCAGGGTCCCGTGAGTCAAATTTTCCTCTCTATAAGAAAAAATAACCTTTTAATAAGAAAAACCTGAATAAAAGAAAAAAAATTCCCCGATGCCTTGAGTACTCTTATATTCAGGTCTGTCCCGGTAGCTCAGTGGTAAAGGCGGCACTCTGTGAATCCAGCGATTCCAGAGGTCGTGGGTTTGACACCCAGCCGGGACATGACAATTTATCCTCCCATTTGGGATTTTTACCACATAATAATATGTCTTGGGCTTACTGCTTAAAAATAATGGGACTTTAATAGTCCTAATCGGGCAGTATAAATAGGGCGATATTATTATTATTATTATTATTAGGGAGGCAACTCATTGAGTCCCGTCTGGATTTGTCCATTTTTGTCGATGCTTCATTGAGTCCCAAGGTTTGGAACGGTTGAAGTTATCGTACCACTCATTGAGTCCCGTACATAATTAATAGCTATTTTTCCTAATACATAAACCTTATAAGTACATGAATTTTTTGTTAGAGGAAGTTTGTAGTTAGATAGGGTTAGGTAAAGTTAACAAGGTGAGATTGCACGATAGATCACTGACTTCAGTTTGTCTTATTATATTTTTGTATTATTCTAATGATTGTTATCGCACGATTTCCTCGCAGCCTCGCGTGGCGGAGGCTCGGCCGCCTCCCTGGCGGAACAGCTGAAGCAGGTGCTGGCGGAGCGGGAGCGGCGCGCGCTCTAGCCCCGCCCCCTCCGTGGAGGCTGGCCCCGCCCCCCCCGGGGGGGACCTGGCAGAGGAGGTCAAGGCCGCAGTGAACGAAGCCAACGCTCGGGTGAAGCGGGCCGCGGTCTCGTGGAGTCCCGGCCATGCCTTGGCCAGCAGTCCGGAGAGTCTGTCCTCTGTGGGTGAGTGCAAGATTTAGTGCTTTATTTAGACTGTCGGCTCGAGACAGGAAGTGAGATTTTTTCGTTGTGGTCGGTCGCCAAAAGGAATTGTAATTTCTTCTAAATAATTATGTTACTTCACATTTTTTTTTTTCGTTGTGGTCGCCAAAAGGAATTATAATTTATTTTAAAAAAATTATGTTACTTCACATTTTTTTTTTTTTCTTTGTGTGCGCCAAAAGAAATTATACCTAATTTATTTAAAATAATTATGTTACTTCACATTTTTTTTTTTTTTTGTTTTGGTCGCCAAAAGGAATTATAATTTATTTAAAATAATTATGTTACTTCACATTTTTTTTTTTCTTTTTTTTTCGTTGTGGTCACCAAAAGGAATTATAATTTATTTAAAATAATTATGTTACTTCACATTTTTTTATTTTCTTTTTTTTCGTTGTGGTCACCAAAATGAATTATAATTTATTTAAAATAATTATGTTACTTCACATTTTTTTTTTTTTTTTTTTTCGTTGTGGTCACCAAAAGGAATTATAATTTAATTTAAATAATTATGTTACTTCACATTTTTTTTTTTTTCGTTTTGGTCGCCAAAAGTAATTATAATTTATTTAAAATAATTATGTTACTTCACATTTTTTTTTTTTTTTTTTTTTCGTTGTGGTCACCAAAAGGAATTATAATTTATTTAAAATAATTATGTTATGTACTTCACATTTTTTTTTTTTTTTTTTTTTATACTTTTTTTCGTTGTGGTCACCAAAAGGAATTATAATTTATTTAAAATAATTATGTTACTTCACATTTTTTTATTTTCTTTTTTTTCGTTGTGGTCACCAAAATGAATTATAATTTATTTAAAATAATTATGTTACTTCACATTTTTTTTTTTTTTTTTTTCGTTGTGGTCACCAAAAGGAATTATAATTTAATTTAAATAATTATGTAACTTCACATTTTTTTTTTTTTTCTTATTTTTTTTCGTTGAGGTCACCAAAAGGAATTACAATTTATTTAAAATAATTATGTTACTTCACATTTTTTTTCTTCTTTTTACCATTTTTTTTACCAATTGGCATTTAGGTACAGTACAGTCAGTACATGCATAGATCTGAGGGTCATTCCAGAAACCACTCTCATAATCACCAACTTTTACCATTTGACAGTTACATCCATAGACCTCAGCCTTATTCAAGCTCTCTCTCTCTCTCTCTCTCTCTCTCTCTCTCTCTCTCTCTCTCTCTCTCTCCCTCACTCTCTCTCTCTCCCTCCCTCCCTCCCTCCCTCCCTCCCCCCTCTCTCCCTCTCTCCCTCTCTCTCTCTCTCTCTCTTCTCTCTCTCTCTCTCTCTCTCTCTCTCCCTCCCTCTCTCTCTCTATTCTTTTTTTTAATAAATGTTTTTTTTAAACTAAAAATAGAATATTTTTAAAATTAAATATTTTTTCTTGTCCTGTCAATTATTAGCCTCCGTGTAAAGTCAGTGATAGAAGTAATTTGGGCAATATATTAACCCAGATGGGGCTGACGTCCTTCCAGAAGGACGTGCTTCTGGAAGGACGTCAGCCCCATCTGGTGAAAGGTACTACGTTGTGGATTTTTCTAAATTAATTCAGCTTGTTGAGGTTAGTTGGTGACACCTTAAGCTCTTTGTTTTGAGTCCGAGTGATAAGTTGACAGCACTTATTTTGATTCAGGACTCAATTTATATCACTCCAAAAAAATAAAACAAAAAATTTCACCGCGTTATCTGGGTTAATAGAAATAAAAACTAGAATCTGCTGACTAGTAAGTTAAGTTTTAAAATTATCTATTTTCGTAATATCCGGGCTAAAATATCTTGTTTTTTCCCCTCGTGCTAAACTTCATAGTTGCGTCGTCCCAGAAATCTTCCCCCCCTCCACCCCCCGTCATCCAGAAGTACGCAATAGATGCCTCCACTCTGTCCAAAGTGAACGAAGTCATCTGTGCCATCACCAAACTCAACCAACAGAAACACGGCAACACACCAAATGACCAAACTCATAACAATCTAAATGAACAAACTCAAAACAAACTAAATGACGAAAATCGTAAATTAAATGACCAAACTTACAGTAAACTGAATGACCAAAATCACAATAAACTAAATGACCAAACTCACAAAAGACTCAATGACCAAAAAAAAGCTGGTGATCAAATCCATAACGAACTAAATGAATGTCAAAACATCAGCAATGCTCAAAGCCATAACAAACTGAATGAAACTGGAAATGTCAACATTAAAGTACGAAAACACAATGCTCTAGTTGATAACACTGAGAAACTAAACAAAGATAACATGATGAACGCTCGCAATAATCTCCCACATCGCTCAAAAGCATTGGATGATATCTTAGATAGTTTGAAACAAAATACGACAGCGTTGAAAGAAACCAACACTTCTAACAGTAAAAAAGACGTTAAAGTCAATGAACTAAACCACAAAGATATTGTCAAAGAAGACGTTAGTAAGAAAGAAGACTCGAAAAAGAAGTCCAACCTTATAAAAGAAAATGCAAATGATTCGAAGCAAACCAGCTTAACCCTTGACAACAAAGTTCTGAACAAAATGAGCAAAAGCAAGTCAGATCGATATCTGGCCAAGAACAAGTCAACAATGAACTTGGACAAACCCGATGAATCTGTCCACAGTGGGAACAGTGAAAACGAAACCAACGCGGCGGAAAAAGACGAAAGTAGCCGATTGAAAAAGTCGAAGTCGGACGATCTCATCCGAGGCTCGGCGAGCAATCTGGTGAAACTGTTCAACGAGTTCAAACTGTTGAAGAAGAAAAAGAGAAAGCGATGGGATGTGCCAAGTGAAACGGTCAGTGCTAACGAATGCACCCGAATGAAGAGGAAGCATGGCAAATCGAGTGAACGAGACAGTGAAGATCTAATGAGGAAAGAAGAGAAAGATCCAAGAGAAGTTAGTGAAACAGAAGTGGTCGAAAAAGAACTCAGTGAAAATGATGTGACGCAAAAGCATGACAGAGAACTGATGAGCAAGGAAAGAAAACTGATAACGGAACTAGAAGAGAAATTAAGATTGGGCGAAAATAGTAGAAGCATAGATGGGGGTAAACATAGGAGAAGCGGTGAAGGAATTGATGAAGATGTTTTAAAAAAAACATCAGATGAAGTTGAGAATGATCAAAACCTATCCAATACAATCAAAAGAAAGCCGGATAGTAAAGAAAGAAAAGAGAATATGGTGAAACCAGACAAAGGGAAAGCGGCTAAACCTAAGGAAAAACTGGCTAGACCAGACAAGGCGCCTCCAGCTAGACCAGAAAAGGTGCATCCAGCCAGACAGGACGGCGACTTGGAGATGGTTGAGGAAGAGGACCTCAATGATGAGGACTACGGGTTCGATTCTGCGTTTCGCGCCAAAATGAACACGTTGTCAGGTTAGAATCGTGCATGTTGTTGTGGTGGGTTCACTGTGCACCCATTTTGTCCCTTTCCGTTCTTATCCCGCGGGATTTTTCACCTTTTCCCGCGGGATATTTTACCTTTTCCCACGGGATGCAGTTCCCTTGTGGCCGGGTTGAGATGCACCAACCAGGTCCCGGCTCATGTAGATTTAGGGTCACGTGATCACTTTGGAGCTCTATGACCTTACATCTACAGGGTGTCCCACCAAACTTGGACACCTCAAATTACTCAGCCCCTGAAAGAGTTTTTGAAAAATAAAAAAATCTAGGGTACATGTGCTAATTATGCGGTTTCAGTTATGAATTTTTTTTATACAGGGTGGTTCAAAAGTCAGAAATTGAGGTGTCAACTTTCGATTTTTAAATGGATCGACCTGAATTTTATTTGATAATTTTACTTCTAAATGCTTCCTGAGTACTTTTTTAAACAAAAATATTACATACAGGGTGGTTTTTTTTCGACCAATTTTTTTTCTAAATCTTGAATAACTCAAGTTCGGTTAATTTTTTCGATAACAAGAAGAGAATGTGTTTGTGTAATGAATACACGCACTTTCAATTGGCATCAAAAATTTTTATACAGGGTGGTTCACAAGTGAAATAATGACTTGATTTTTTTAAAACCGAGTTTTTTTAATTTTTTTTTAGGATTAATAATTCTCGTCTAATTTTACACATTTGTCGTTAGTCATATCGAAAAATAAAACTAAAGTGTTGTACAGGGTGAGACATATTTTTTTTGTAACACCCTGTATATGGGCAGTCAAAGAGACGCAAAATTAAATATAAAGACTAAATATGCAAGAAAAACTTTGATTTTTAATTAAACTAAAAAGTTATGGTGTTTTAACTAATATTGTCGCATGGACCACCCTGTAGATATTTTCTTAAACCATCATATGGGTAGTCGAAACTGTCTAAAATTGAACGAGGAGTCCAAATCTGAAAGAAAAAAAATGAATTCAAAAAGCCATGCTCAATTTTGTGTCTACACCTACCTACTTTTTATTTCAAGTTTTAAAATCATTCAGTGTGGACACCAAATTGAAAATGGCTTCAAATTCGTGTTTTTTACTTGTTTTTCCCACATGATTCGAAGTGTTCGTTGAATTTTATACAACTTAGAGTACCTACATGATAGTTTAAGAAAATATCTACAGGGTGGTCCATGCGACAATATTAGTTAAAAAACCATAACTTTTTAGTTTAATTAAAAATCAAAGTTTTTCTTGCATATTTAGTCTTTATATTTAATTTTGCGTCTCTTTGACTGCTCATATACAGGGTGTTACAAAAAAATTATGTCTCACCCTGTACAACACTTTAGTTTTGTTTTTCGATATGACTAACGAAAAATGTGTAAAATTAGACGAGAATTATTAATCCTAAAAAAAAAATTAAAAAAACTCGGTTTTAAAAAAAATCAAGTCATTATTTCACTTGTGAACCACCCTGTATAAAAATTTTTGATGCCAATTGAAAGTGCGTGTATTCATTACACAAACACATTCTCTTCTTGTTATCAAAAAAATTAACCGAACTTGAGTTATTCAAGATTTAGAAAAAAAATTGGTCGAAAAAAAACCACCCTGTATGTAATATTTTTGTTTAAAAAAGTACTCAGGAAGCATTTAGAAGTAAAATTATCAAATAAAATTCAGGTCGATCCATTTAAAAATCGAAAGTTGACACCTCAATTTCTGACTTTTGAACCACCCTGTATAAAAAAAATTTCATAACTGAAACCGCATAATTAGCACATGTACCCTAGATTTTTTTATTTTTCAAAAACTCTGTCAAGGGCCGAGTAATTTGAGGTGTCCAAGTTTGGTGGGACACCCTGTATATGTAATCTTTTTACCAGCCTCCATGGCGTAACGGTTGTGACTACTGCCCGTAGTCCAGAGATCCTGAGTTCGATTCCCGGTTGGAGCAGACTTTTCGCACAGAAAATTCTGTCCCCTCCGAACATGTGAGGCTGACGATTTCGGCCGTCCCCAAGCTGGGTGAGGTTAATGTGGGTAGCTGGTACGATTCCCAGCGAATGGAGGGTAAAACCCCGTCCTGTCTACCCCCAGGTCAGGACGTTAAAACCAAACAGAATCAATGGACATGAAAGACCTTGACCTTGGATCTGGGCGTCCATACAATCCTCTCACCACCGTGAATTAGGTATCAATACCTATCTCACGGACACGGAATTACTAGTATTATTATTATTATTATTATTATTATATGAGCTCGGACCAGACCGGTGCATCTCAACCCGGCCATTAGCACCACGGGACATTTATCACTTGACTGTGGGACTTTTTCCTTTCCTATGAGACTTTTCAAGGGATTTTCTCTCCTTGATGTTATTGCATTTCTAACGTGATTCGTTCACCTCGGAATTTGTTTCCGTTGCGGGGGGGGGGGGTCTATCTTTTTCAACGGGATGTTTTCCTTCTCCGTGGGATTTTTACCTTGTCTGTGGGACTGTTTCCATTTCTCTCGTGATTTGTCCCGCACGATACTGCAATTCATCCCTTTCCTATAGAACTTATCCCTCGAAACCTCCTTCCTTGAGTTGTTTGTTGAATTCGAGTGCAACTCTAACCCCTCTCTGATTATACACCGACTAGTTTTAACCCAATCACTCCGAGATATTCCTAGTTGACATAACCCACTTGTATGTAATTCAGACTATCAACTAAGAATTAGAATCGATCTGATGATATCAATGTATTATAATATGATGTGAATAACACCGAGTTTTATGTTAATTTACTGATTATTTCTATTTATTTACAGATTCTTTATTGATTTTTTTTTTGTGTATTCTAACATCTAATCCTCTTTTTATCCTTTATTTAGGCTTATTTTGTAACCTATATTTCTCCCTATACTCTCACTTATGTATAATAATTATGTACTTGTACTTCATAGCATTGTCATTTGTAGATTTTCCTTGTGTACAATGAGCATATATTTTTCCGTCTTTGAATCTGGGGCAGTCTGGCTGGGGGACTATAAACAGGGAGTAGACCAGTAGTCTGGCTGGAGGACTATAAACAGGGAGTAGACCAGTAGTCTGGCTGGGGGGCTATAAACAGGGAGTAGACAAGCAGTCTGGCTGGGGGTCTATAAACAGGGAGTAGACCAGCAGTCTGGCTGGGGGACTATAAACAGGAAGTAGACCAGCAGTTTGGCTGGAGGACTATAAACAGGGAGAAGATCAGTAGTCTGGCTGGGGGACTATAAAAAGGAAGTAGATCAGCAGTATGGCTGGAGGACTATAAACAGGGAGTAGATCAGTAGTCTGGCTGGGGGACTATAAAAAGGAAGTAGATCAGCAGTATGGCTGGGGGACTATAAACAGGGAGTAGATCAGTAGTCTGGCTGGGGGACTATAAACAGGAAGTAGACCAGCAGTCTAGTTGGGGGACTATAAACAGGGAGGAGACCAGCATTGGCTTGGTTATGGGGGCCCTTGTCAATTATTAGCCTCCTTGTAAAGACAGTGGTAGAAGTGCTGAGTCATTCCTCCACTGTCTGGCAACCATCGTTCACGATGACACCACCCTATGATGAAATCGGAGCAAAAAAATATTTTTCTTTACAAAAACGAACACTAAAATTGATATATAATATTTTTTAAGCAACCTCTGTAGCTCGATCGTTAAGACAATCGACTCGTATCTTAAATACGTTAAATTTTAGTAAGGCTGGCTGGATTGAGTAATTCTGACATCTCTTTTGTCATAAACACAGTAATCTCATAAGCTATGATAACCCCAATCATATTATTAAAACTATCAATGTTTTGCATTAACCCTTGTTTGATAATGTACTTAACACTTTGGTCAGATTTTAACTGAGTTTCAAAAGCTGGTTTGTGTAAATAATTTTTTTGCTGTTTTTTTTATTTGCCGAGTTTTATTAATATTTAACATTTCTGTGAGTTATTTATAGTGTGACATATTTTACAACATAATGTCACAATTATCTTGTGTTATATGAGCTCTATCCAATTGTAAGAAAATTCTAATAGGAAGAAATTTCTTAACGTGCTCTGTTAGTCAAGTGTTTAACGCGCTAGTCTGGTAATCCAGGTAGCGCAGGGATCCGTAGTTTCGAATCCCACCCAGTGCATGAATATTTCCTCATTAATTTGAGTTTGTGACCACATAATAAGACTCTGAGGGTTAGGTGGTAGAAAATGATTTGAGCATTAACCACGCCTAGTGATTAGCTCCCTCTAAATAGTGTTACTATTATTATTCTAACTATTATATGCAGATGATAAAAACATATTCTATATGTTTTATGTATTATATGTATTATCTATACATAATATGTATTCAGTACATATTATTTCACGTAGAATTTTACACTGGTAATGGGTTCATTTTTTTTTTTTTTTTTTTTTTTTTTCAAATGTGTTTTTTTTAGAAGTTAAATGATGGTTTTCCTTGGTACAACATTCCATAAACATTTTATACTGATTGATGTTTATGTAGCTGGTACGATTCCTAGCGAATGGAGGGTAAAAGCCCCGTCCTTGTCAGGACGTTAAATCGAATAGAATCGTTGGTCTTAGGAAGTTGGCATCCACCCGTAAAAAATATGCCAAAATTTTGTATGTTTGAAATTCAATTTCTCTTAGTTCTGTTTAAATCAACTTATTTGTATAAATTAATAATTGTTAATAAATTTAATATTACTAGAATTTATTTTTATGTCAACACATTACAAAACTATATGAACTGTATGAACAGTTGAACACCCTACTTATTTACTATGATATGTACCTACAAATAATACATAGAAACATGTACATTATACATGAGTTTGTAAATATAAGCTAAATGTGATATCTGAGAATGTCATTAGTTAATTTGTTAGATGTTTTCATTTTAAAAAGGAATTATTCAATGCAATTATGTATCTATTTTTTAATGAACCGACCTCAGTAGCTTGATCGATAGGGCGGCGGACTTGTAACCTGGAGGTCGGTGATTCAAGCGTAGATTTAGTAAAGCGAGTTTGAGTAGTTGTGATATCGCGAAAGTGATTAACGCAAATATTATAACTTAAAAAAAACTTATTTTTTAATAACATATAATACCGGGTACACACTCGTTCATTTACTTACAAGCCCATAATGACTTACGAAACAATTCAAATTGTATTAATGTGGTGATTGCCAACTTACTAGGCGTTTGATCAATTTATTAAAAAAGCTGCCCTCAGTAGATCGACTGTCAAAGAAGGAGACTCGTAATCTGCAGGTCCAAGGTTCGAATTTAAACCACGACAGGTTATTTTTTTTTTAATTTCACCAAATTGTTTTGCAGATAGTTTGTGACGCAATACTTCTTTAACGGTTGCTTCAATTTCGAATAAATTTAGTACATGTTCATAGGGTCTAGAAATATAGTGTATACTCAAATTACTCATGTATAGTTTTAGTGCCACATCGGTCAAACCAGAAGCGTTTGACAGTTTCAAAAATGGACCATTAGTTTTTTTATCGTATTTATATTTCACAATCGTGATAGCACTTACTCAAACTGGCTTTACTAAATATTTGCCTGACTTCGAATTCGGACCAGCGACCTCCAGGTTGCGAGTCCACCGCCTTATCGATCCAGTAACCGAGGTCGGTGGGCCAGTTTATATTCTTTATTTTGACACCTTTATTTTGGGCCAGTTTATATTCTTTATTTTGACACCTAGCATGTGGGGTAGTGGATGGAAGGTCCTGGTGGCCAAATGCTGGATATCATTTTAATGTGATTTTTTATTTTATTTTTTTAACCTATTGTGTGGGCTATATAGGTTGTGCTGTCCAGATATTTTGAATTATTTTTATTACGAGGGGAAAAGACTGTAAACTTAGTTAGTCTTATTATTATTATATAAATATTGGATGGACAAAATAATGTACAATATTTACAGTATAAAATTAAGAAAAAATAAATAAATACTAAAATAGATTTAAAAATAAATAAATTCAATAACAAAAAGAAAAGAATACTAATGTCCTAACTAAAGAGCGGGGTTATTGGCTGCGGCAATCTCTTCCACTCAACCCTTAGTATAATAGTACAGGGTAATGTCCAAGGTTCGATTTTCAACCATGACAAAGAATTCAAATTGTATTAATTTGATGATTGCCAACTTACTAGGCGTTTGGTCAATTTATTAAAAAAGCTGCCCTCAGTAGATCGACTGTCAAAGAAAGAGACTCGTAGTCTGCAGGTCCAAGGTTCGAATTTTAACCATGACAGGTTATTTTTTTTATTTTCAATATCAACAAGTTGGTTTTGCAGATAGTTTGTTCGTTAGTTCGTGACGCGATACCTCTTTAACGGATGCTTCAAAATTATTGTTTAAAATAAATTAAAAATGAATTTTGGAATGACTAGAAAATATGGCAATTTTTTTTTTATATACGAGTATATGAATTCAACAACTTGACATAGTCTGTCCCGGTAGCTCAGTGGTAAAGGTGGCACTCTGTGAATTCAGAGGTCGTGGGTTCGAAACCCAGCCAGGACATGACAATTTATCTTTCCATTTGGAATTTTTACCACATAATAATATGTCTTGGGCATACTGCTGGAATAATGGGACTTTGATAGTCCTAATCGGGCAGTATAAATAAGACGATTTTATTATTATTATTATTCATTCCCCCAGACTCAGGGGATGTGTGGAGCCCCCCCAACCCCCAGGATACCTCCCCCTATGCAGGCAAGAAGGAGACCTCCTACCACTGGCAGAATGTGCCCGTACCTGACTGGTCCAAAGAACAGGTAAGTCGTGGGTTCGAGTCCCGGTGAGTGCAATGTTTTTGTTCAGTATCATATTTATTTTAAACACAAGAAACGTGATCTAAGTCTCCTGGTGTTGTTTTGTTCACAAAGTATTTACCTCGCTGGACTTTGCTATCCAACGCGTCATGGACGCTGGCACTAGGATCAGTATAAACAGAAAAGTGAGAAGTTGTACTAGATGTACATGAATATCAGAACATACCTAGACAGCTGTTTCGAGCTTATTTGCTCTCATCAGCAGGTAATAGTTCTGAATATCCATGCCATCAACCAACCTCTCTATTTCAATCAGTATAAACAGAAAAGTGAGAAGTAAGTTATTGAATTATTATTCTAATGTATGTGATTGGATGGTGTCCCCAGGTATCATAGTCTGTTATTATTATTCTAATGTATGTGATTGGCTGCTGTCCCCAGGTATCATAGTTATTATTATTCTAATGTATGTGTTTGTCTGCTGTCCCTAGGTATCATAGTTATTATTATTCTAATGTGTGTGTTTGTCTGCTGTCCCCAGGTATCATAGTTATTATTATTCTAATGTATGTGATTGGATGCTGTCCGCAGGTATCATAGTTATTATTATTCTAATGTATGTGTTTGGATGGTGTCCGCAGGTATCATAGTTATTATTATACTAATGTATTTTTTTTTTTTTTTTTTTTTTTTTACACTTTATTAAGTAATAGGACATATACAATACAAATAATAACAAATGAAAATACAATATACAATATATAACAGAAGAAAAAAATAAAGAAAAAATATATACATAATAATATGTCCTAACTAAAGGGCGAGGTTATTGCCTTAGGCAATCTCTTCCACCCAACCCTTATGTGTTGGGTGGAAGTGATTGTTATTATTATACTAATGTATGTGTTTGGATGGTGATCGTAGGTATCAATCATAGTTATTATTATACTAATGTATGTGTTTGGCTGCTGTCCTCAGGTGTGTCAGTGGCTGATGGCCCTGGGTCTCGAGGCTTACATAGGCAAGTTCCATGAAGCCCACATCAACGGAATGTCCCTCCTGCAACTGGAGAGCAGGGACTTCAAGGCCCTGGGCGTTCAGGTAACTATGACTCTATGCTGAGGACCAAACTATATTATTTTATTTTAATTATACACGGTGTATCGAAAGTTCATGAACAAAAAGAAACCACGTATAGTAGAGCTGAAATAAAGGCCACTTTGCTTAATAGACCTCTATACGTTGGGTGGAAGAGATTGCCAAAGGTAATAAGCCCGCCCTTTAGTTAGGACATATATTATGTACAGGGTGATCGAAACCACCCAGCCACTATCTTTTTTCTCGAGAACGGTTTGAGTTAAGATCTTGAAACAAAAAATTGGTCCCGAATATAGAGTCTGAAGTTTTATGGGAAAATATTTTGAATCTCCGCCCACCGCCCCTAAGGGCGTTTTCTTTTTCCACATTATTTCTTGTTTTTTTTCTCATTATTTCTTGTTTTTTTCCTTATTATTTCTTGTCTTTTCCTCATTATTATTTTCTTGTTTTTTCCTTATTATTTCTTGTCTTTTCCTCATTATTATTTTCTTGTTTTTTCCTCATTATTTCCTGTTTTTTCCTCATTACTCCAGGGCGAAGACAAGGCCCGGCTGAAGCGGAAGCTCAAGGACCTGAAGGTACAGGTGGAGAAGGAGAAGAGATTCGTGGAGAAGGAGAAGAGGGAGAAGGAGAAACTCATGAAGAAAGCGGAGAAGCTGGCGGAGAAAGCGAGCAAGAGAAAGTGAACCAACATCAGTCGCATTGATCAACCAAATTTAGGGCGGAATTAAAATACGATTTACTCAAAAAAAAAAACCTTGGTGTTTGACTCTGTCGTTCGAGACTTCCAACGAATCAAAAAAAATACGATTTTGTAATATCTCTGTGGCGGTAAGTCTCAATTCGCGAAATTAATAGACAACATCAATAACTTAAGTCGTTGGTAAGTGTCGATTTTCCCTATCTTACACAATACGCAATCCGTGACTTAGCGCCACAGAGGTATTACAAAAACGTCTATTAATTCCGCCCTTAGGGCGAAATTAATAGATAAATTCTATATCACAAGTCATTGCTAAGCGTCGGTTTTTCCTATATTTTTCCCTATAGGTCTGTCCCGGTAGCTCAGTGGTAAAGGTGGCACTCTGTGAATCCAGAGGTTCCCAATGTCGTGGGTTCGAAACCCAGCCGGGACATGACAAGTTATCCTCAGATTTGGGATTTTTACCACATAAAAGTATGTCTTGGGCTTACTGCTAGAATAATGGGACTTAATAGTCATTATCGGGCAGTATAAATAAGGCGAAATCGTGTTTATATCTTGTATGGATTGGCCGCCTGTGTATGTCTGGCTGGAAGCAAATCTAAAACACCTTCCTGTGAGTGTCCAGCCTATAAGTGTCTTGTTATAGCCTATGAGTGTCTAGTTATAGCCTATGAGTGTCTAGTTATAGCCTATGAGTGTCTAGTTATAGTACCTCATCTTGAGCGGATTGAACCAAAAGACATCAGAATTATCATTATCGAGAAGAAGAAAATCTTCCATTTCAAAAGATGTCAAAAAAAAAAAAACAAAATTATCTACCTTCTTCATTTTATAAAAACTTAATTCAATGCGTACAATACTTATGCACAAAGCATTTACCTATGTAGGTATTATTTTTGGTCCTAGAATCCAAATATGTTTTCTTTTCTTTTGTCTTTAAAAATCTCATGATTTCTTTCCTTTTTTATCTTGGAATTCTTCTCGAAAGAATTCTTTTACAATAATTAAAAACCGAGTGTCAATTTTAATTCAGTTATTTTTTTCGCACTAGGTGAATTTTAATTAATTTTAATGATCATAAAATGTATTTAAATTTTAAGTTAACTCTATGATCATAACAAAGGTATTATTTTCAATTATCAAGACTGTTTTTTAAGTAACTAATTTTAGGTTAGCATTAACGTATGTAGATTGGATTTATATTTTAGCCATCGATTTCCTAGTATGTAATGTTTAGCTTTGCAAGCCAACGTGTTTTCTTTGTTTAGTAATTCTTTAGTTGTGTATAAATTTTTTGTGCCGCCTGTAATTTTTATGAATTCTGTATTTCAATTTGTATTCAATTTTAAACTTTTCATAATCATAATTAGTTTACTATTTTCGTGCAAATTCTTGCATTTTTCTCGTTGTACCTAGTGTTAACTATGAACGCGAAAAAAGGCCTAAAAAATTCAATATTTTCTGCTCACCTAGCCCATGGTCACAATGGTAGACACTGAAATACTGGATTTGTTGAGAAAAAAAATGATAATATTGTATTTAAATTGTAGATGTATATAATTATTTAGTTTAACTTTGTTATTCAAATATCGGCGTGAATTTAGTTTTAATTTAAAATACATTATCATATTCAGTGCTTTTTTTTGACAGCTTCGGACTTTGTTTTAAAATAAATTTTCAAATATGTACTTTTCTACTTGCAATGTTTACTATCATATTCTCTATGTAGTAATGTAGTATTTCGATTGACTTGGCGGGTCGGAGCACTGCGCTCCTTAATTTGCAAGCTTTATAATCAAAGTATGTCAATGTTATGTTTGACATGCATAAATTAAATGTCTATAATCCTGAAATCTATATGTATATCATAACCATAACACTGTGCAATTAAGCTTTTGTTTATAGTTTAGAGAGAATTAGGGGAACCAGATACTAAATGACATTTTCCTGTAATATAGTTTTGGTGCGGTTCAGAATTTTCCATCCCAGTTCTGACTTTAAAAAAAAAAAAATATTGTTTCATAGCCTTTTATTATTATTATTTAACACTTTATTGGTCAACTACATGATACATTCAACAAAATAGGACATGAAAAAAAAGAACACAATAGGATATGTAGTGAACCAAGGGGCGAGGTTAAAGCCTGTGGCTTTCTCTTCCACTAAACCCCATAATGTTGTGGCTTGACCATCCCGTAGTACGCCTATCTTAGCAATGAGCTATTTGTGCACTAATTCAAAGTAAGCTAAGAGTGGCTGCTTGCTACCTTTCGTAAGCAAGGTGTTTCCACCATTCACAATGGCTCCTGGAGCTTTGTGTTCGGTAGAAAGCCCTATTCCTCTAAGCTAGTAGTAGCTAGTCTGATTCTGGCCTAGCTTTTAGACTAAAGTGACTTTCCGCTTGTACACCACTGGTTCAGGTGGGCTAGTGCTGAAACTTAAAAAAAAAAAATATGAGTGTTTTCGCAGTTTTTTTTTGTTTCGTAGCCATGAAACAGGAGCTACTGTAGACGCTTGTGGTCTGTGTTGTAGCCTGCCCACCCCGTAGTCTGGTAATCCAGGTAGCGCAGGGATCCGTTGGTTCGAATCCCACCCAGTGCATGAATTTTTCCTCATTAATTTGAGTTTGTGACCACATAATAATGAGACTCTGAGGGCAAGGTGGTAGAAAATGCTTTAAGCATTAACCTCGCCTGGTGGTTACCCTTCACTAAAGAGTGTTATTATTATTACCCTAACATCAGTTTGCTCATTCATGTTGAGGTGAAAGCCAAAACTAATGGGTGGTAGAATTGTAAATGTTCTTATTTATTATTTAAATTGAAGAAGAAAAAATCAAATAAAATGTGGACATTTTTGAAGCATCATTTATTAATAATAAATTAATTATGGTCGAAAAAGTATAATAGTTATGAAATTTAATTAAATATGACTTGACACTTTAAAAATATGTCCACTCTCTGTACTAACTGAAAGTGAACATTTTGTTTATTCGGTTGCTAATTTCATGTCAAATCAAGTATTTGGTAGCTTTTCTGTACAAATTCTATGTATTTAATTTTGCGTTATTCTTTTTTCTTTCTAGAGTGCTATTTTCAAATATGCAATTATTATGAATTGATGTAAATGAACTTAATTATGTTTGTGTATGTGTATCTAAACATTCATTATACATTTACATGTTTAAATATGTAATTCTGTACGCACACATAATTTCAAATGGATTTTGAAAACTTAAAGCAGCTTAACGCAAAGCTTAAGATTGTGTTGAAGGTAAAAAATGAATCCTTAACATATTTTTCTTTTAATTACAAAATAGACCTGTCCTCTTGTGAAGGATACATCATCCCCGAAATGGTAAAATACAATGCAATTAATGTCAGCCAATCAAAGAACAATATTTTCTCAAAATATTTGCCTTGTGTGGGGAAAGAACCCGAGACCCATGGGTTCAGAGACTCCTCCTCTGAACGAACGTCCCGTAAGATGAAGGAAAAGTTTTTTTTTTTTTAAATTGCAATATTTTCGTATCTAGTCATTCCAAAATTCGATAAATCTGGTGGGCAGCTGCCTGAGAAATGGTCGAAGCTCGTGTTAATGTATTGTTAATTAATTAACTATTGTTAATTATTTAAATAAAAAAAATAGGTACAAATAAACTTTAGGGTGTTAGTAATCATCCAAATTTTTGGGATTGTACCAAAATTGATAACTAATGATAATACTGTTAACATACAGATAAGCTGATGATAAATTAAGTTATTGTTGAAATAAAATGTAAGCAATTCACTCGAAGAAAATATGCAGGGTATCATTAATATTTGATCTTAGAACTTTTTTTTCCCATTTACCTAAATAAAATCATGATAACTTGGAGATAATAATAATTCCGTGTCCGTGGGATAGGTATTGATAACTAAATCACGGTGGTGAGAGGATTATATGGACGCCCAGATCCAATGTCTAGGCTCCTTTCATGTACATTGATTCTATTTGGTTTTTACGTCCTGACCTGGGGGTAGACAGGACGGGGGTTTCACCCTCCATTCGCTGGGAATCGTACCAGCTACCCACATTAACCTCACCCAGCCTGGGTAGGACCGAAACTTGGAGATAAAGTAAGTGTTTGATCTTAATTTTTTTTTTTTTAATGAAAAATTATTGAAAAAGAGGTCTCTAACATACACAGATTTTTGTTTGTTTTGCTAAGAGTTCAGTAACTTTAAGTTCTTCCTATGACCTTGTATAATTTCTCTGAAATAAAATCAATTTTATATTTTTTTCCACGTACTCAGGCTTACCATACTCATACTATGTATCTTGGCAGTTTTTGAGGATAAACAAATAGATTGTATTTTAATTTTTTAAAGAAATTGCTCAATAATTTAAATATTTTAATTTGTCTATCATTTAAAGCCATCATAAAGCAAGGTTAAACTATTTTCCATCACCTGACCTTGGGTTCAAATAATTAATGATCTTGGCTAGAGAGGGATGATAATTAAAAGTGGAATATATTGTAGCATCAACCAAACTGCTTTAGACCTTATACTGTTTGTGAGAATTTACCCAAAAAACAGTCTACTCCTATATTAGAGAGGATTAAAGCATTTAAATACATGAGCCTAGATTTCATTTCTCAAATTTAATTTTCTGATATTTTCAGATTTGCTTCGGAGCAGAATTATGGTATAAAATTAAGAATCCGTATAATTTTTTGCCAATAGTTTTATATTTAATTTAACAAATGAATACATTAACCTACTAATGCATTAATATTTTTACATACATATTTGTTCACTAACTTACTTATTTACCTATTCATACCTAGATTTTATTTATATTAAATGAGATTTTTTTTTATAGTATTAAGAATGTATCATGTAATTTTATTTATATTCATGTAATTTAACACGTATGGTTCGAAATTTGCTCTTTACTCTATTTCATTGTAGTTATTTAAGATTATTCCTCCCCCTTATACAATAAAGATGAATTTCATGCATATGATTTTATTTCCCAATTTAATATTTTACTAGGGCGTGTTTTTCTTTTTCATTTTTAGTTTTTTTTTCCCCTTCTCAACTATTTCAGATGAAATTACAGTTGAATAATTTTTCTTATGGGAACATTGATACATATGTCGTCTGAGATATCAGAGATTGAGATGTTATGTTCTGGCGTCAAGTCGTGCGCTAGATGTATGGCAAGTGCCCATGTGGCACCAGTTGTAAAGTATTTTCAATAAAATAATATTTTTACGTTCTCTCTCTGTGCATATATTTTATTATTATATCCTAACTTTAGTAGGTGATGGCTCAGAATTACGAAACTCCTTATCAAATCAACGTCCGTGGCGTAACGGTTGTGACTACTGCCCGCAGTCTAGAGTTCGATTCCTGCTTGCAGCGGACTTTTCAAACAGAAAATTGTGTTCCCTCCAAAATCGTGAAGCTGGCATTGCCCAGTTTGGGTGATTTTATTTTGGATAGCTTGTACGATTTTCAGTGAATGGACCTCGTCCTGACTATCTCAAATTACGACGTCAAACCGGCTATGTACGAGTTCGGTGCGAAAAATAAAAAAATGTATGAGTTGGGTCCCGTCTAAAAAAGGTCATGTATGAATTCGGTGCCGCCTAAAAAAGGCCATGTATGAATTCGGTGCTCTGGTGCTTGCCCTGATGATCAGGTAATTAATGTAATTATAGTATTTTTTTCCTTATAGGCATGGCCTTCAATTAATATACCGAGGCATGGCCTACACTGTATTTTACCTAACCCTACTATAAACCCAAGGCATGGCCTTCATTGTATTTTACCTAACCCTACTATTAACCCTATAGGCATGGCCTTCAAGGAAGAAATGGATAGTCTTGCTGAATGTTATTGCCTACAACATAATCTACTAACTTAATAACATCAGGATGACTGTTAACAAGCAAGTAGTACATTATAAACAAACAATCAATCTTTAAGTCATTAAGACCGCACCGAACTCGTACATCGCCTTTTTTAGGCGGCACCGAATTCATACGTGCGAAATAGGTGTGGGTAATCTTTGCACCGAACTCACCTTTTGCCGTCAAACCAAATCTACTGGTCACAATAGTTTAACACAATATTAACAATGGGTGACTCATCAGAACTAAAAAACTTTTGATCAAGGGTTGGTTGGAAGAGATTTTTTGTTTGTAGATAAATAATTATGTTTTCTTAATAAAGAATTCAACAAAAATAATTAAACTAAAGACATGTTCCTTCTTGTAATAATTCCTTTCCATAGTAGAGCACGGACATCCAAGTACAGAGCAGATTAAATCCTATAGGTACTGCTGGAAATTCATTTCAGGACACCGTGGCTATCCTTTTGGAGAACCCTGGATTTTTTTCTCTTCAAGAACCCTAAAAATGTGATGTGTGGTTTTATTTGTGGTGAAGCACAAGGCCTCTACACAATTTTTGTGGGTAGCGCAGCATTACTAAAAGCCTTCTTTATTTTTTCGAATTATTTTATTACATTAATTTCTTTTTACTCTGGTAACGCCACCACTGGTTGTTACTCAAACAAGTAACTACTCATTTTTCCTCACGAGGTATATGAGTGAACCCCGAAAATCCAAATACAGAGCAGAAAAATTCCTGCCCCGCTGGGTATCGAAATCAGGTCACCATGCGTGCAATGCCTAGCGCTCATTACTCACTCTGCAACGGTGACCCTAAAAATGTGTCTCACTTCTTAAGGACACTTTTGTCGTACCTCTACTGGTACACAACCTCCTTGAGAAAATTGGTAACCGCGAAATTTTAAAATACAATATATACATTATTTATCACTTTCGAAATTCATAGTGCCAACAGACTGGGTGAATTTATGTGGATAGCAGGTTTGTGAGTTTCCTGAGAATGGAGGGTAACACCTCCGTCTCGAGATGACCTGTCTGTTGAAAGGGACGTAAAACCCCTGTTAATAATAATGGTAGTGCTGACTATTCCCGACCCAACCCAGGCTAGTTGAGGTTATTGTGGGTAGCAGGCACTAGCAGGTTTGTGAGTTTCCTGTAAGGGCAAAACCCCTGTCTCTGCATGATCTTGCATTTGAATGGGATGTTAAAACCCAATTATAAAATTAATAATAATACTGGGTGTACTGGTTCATTTATTAACGAGTGTCAGAGCTCTTTGTACAATATATCAATATTTATAACAAAAATCAATTGAGATATTCTATTGAATCTCTTTAATATTTTATCAGTCTATTCCATTCATTGTGTTGATTTGAATTTGTTTCAGTTTTACATCCCAAAGTCATTGTCTTACAATGTTCAAATTGAAGAACAGCCAAAAGTTGTACCTCCGCAGCTAATTTTGATAAGATACAATAATTGACTGTCACTTTAGCTTACTCTATAATTTACTGCCTAAAGATATTGTTCAAGCACTCATAGAGGCATCATGGAGCTTCCAAACATTATTATGACAGAGATTTCTATGTAGAAACTGTAAGTATGAAATTGCTAATATTTTTTTTACTAAAATATCTTTAGAGGTTTCAAGTGCATAATAGGTATAGTAGTTGTTTGTGTGATTACCTAAAACCAAGCTAGTGTTTAGCAAAATGATTTGCTAAACATGCTAAAGCTTCAAATTAAAGTTAAGTTAAACTACCCTTGTCAACACAAGTAAATACCATCTTTATTTCTGAAATTTGATGATAGCACAGCTTCTCTAACCTCAGAAAGTGCTGCTCTTATAAATGAACAAGTAGGTACATTATAGATAATCCTTTAGTGGTCATTGTGAGTGCGCTGAAACAACAAGTGTTTTGTAAATAACAAGTATACCTACTTACAGGAGAATCTCACAGACTCAAGATACTGCTAGGTCAAAAATCCTGTTATCTTGAAAGAACTCTTCAGCCCCTATCAACCTTTGCTCCTTATTTAAAAACCCTGCACCTCAAAACTTTGATAACTTGAAATGACACTTCTGTCCCTAGAATTTTGAGGTAGTGGGATTCTACTTAATTATTTGTTAAGCACTCTCATTTTATCTTTCCAGGCCTCAGGTAACAAAGTTAGCCGTAAATCTCTTGTGGCTGGTGCTCAAAACATTGTTCTCACCGGCAAAGTTATCATTCAGTGTGATGCTATACTGCGAGGAGACCTAGCTAATATCAGAACTGGAAGATACTGTATCATTAGTAAAGGTGTTGTAATCAGACCTCCTTTCAAGAAATTTGCCAAGGGGTAAGAAAGATATTTGAGGCAAAAGAAAATAAAATAAGAACTTTACTGGAGACAAATTTGTTACTTGTGTGCTATCCAAATGTGCTGACATTTTATCTACGTACTGATCCTTGTACAAGTTTACTATTATTTTCAATATTCAAAAGAAATGTTTGGTGAGATCTACATTTTTTGAATTTTGATTAGATGATAAGGCACATTTTAATTTCATACCTTGTACAATCTTGTGCCCTCCTAAACGCCATACAAATGATTTTTTTACCATCCTAGTAATTCCAAGTACATGAAAATTATTCTGTTTTTTTAATAATAATAATTGAAGTAAATATGATTTCTTTGTGTTGAAGGAAGAACATATTTCTAATATCTGTAGTTAGCATTACTGAAAGCTTCCATCAATCTATCATTTTCTTTGTATTTTGTTAATGCTGCCACTCATAAAAGCAACTAGCTACTCATTTTTCCTCATGAAGTATGACCAAATGACCATAGACATCAAAAGTACAAAGTATAGTGTGTTACTCCACTTGTCCACATTTATTTTGAAAAATAATTTTTTTAATAATAAATCTAATGAGAGCAAAGCACAATGCTATTAAGCCCAGAATATTAATACATTCTTAATAAATGAAAAAAAAATCTGTTAAGTACTTTAACCAAATATTCAATCATTTGTGCCGGCTACATACATAGTTTTTAAAAACATTTCAATGTTTGTTCAACTAAAAATGACTAATCAACTATATATTATTCTTTTCAGTGTGGCATTCTTTCCTCTACAAATGGGGGATCATGTTTTCATTGATGAAAATACAGTTGTCAATGCTGCATCAGTGGGATCTTACGTCTACATTGGAAAGAATGTGGTTATTGTTAGTATCTTATATTGTCTGTATGGAATGGCCTTGCCTACTAATGCCAGAAAAAGAAGGGAAAAAAATAAAAAATATAAAAAATATCGTCAGCTTCTGTGGCATAATGGTTGTGACTACTGCCTGTAGTTCAGAGATACCACATTCAATTCCTGATTCGGGCAGACTTTCCTAAGAAAGATATTTGAATGTCTCTTGTATAATAATAGGACACCTTGTATAACAACGTCTATTATTTTTAACTTTAGTTGCTTAAAGAGTTTTTAGCAATACTTTGTACTATGTCTCAAAAAAAGTTACATAATGTTCATTGAAATCCAATTTTGCTGCATACCTTAATGAAAAATATCGAGAATAGATAAGACTAGACTATTTTAACAGGTTGGAATTAGTTAAGTTTAAAGTCAATTGAAAATTTAGGAAATTTCAAGAGAAATATTTGAAAACTTGCACCTACCTACACACGCGCCTGGCTAATCTTAGAACTCAATATAATTAGCATCATCATTTAATTATAATAATTCACTATCTTTCTGTTCATTCCTAGGGTCGGCGCGCGATTCTCAAGGACTGCTGCTACATAGCAGACAACGCTGTGGTACCCCCGGAGACCACTGTGCCCTCCTTCACCCGCTACACTGGTTCCCCTGCCGCCCCTGATGATGATCTGCCCGAGTGCACTGCAGACCTCATGAGTAGCTACACGCGCCGCTATTTCCAGCACTTTGTGTGCCGACCGAAACCAAGCGAGACAGTCAATGTTTGGGACAGGAAACCAGTGGCTTCTTCTATTTCAGCATAGAAGAATGACAAGCCAAACTAATTAATACAGTCAATGTCTGGGACAGGAAACCAGTGGCATCTTCTATTTCAGCATAGAAGAATGACAAGCCAAACTAATTAATACAGTCAATGTCTGACACAGGAAACCGGTTGTTTTAATTTCTGCATAGAAGAATGAGAGGCCAGACTAATTAATACAGTCAATGTCTTGGACAGGAAACCAGTGGCATCTTCTATTTCTTCTTCTTCTTCTTTTACTCTGTCTTATCCCGCTCAAGCAGGGTCGACGTTGTTCAACCTCATGGTTGAGGTTGATTGGTTTTGGCACATTTTTTACGGCTGGATGCCCTTCCTAACGCCAACGATTCTATTTGATTTAACGTCCTGGATTAGGACGGGGGTTTTACCCTCCATTCGCTGGGAATCGTACCAGCTACCCAGATTAACCTATTCTATTTCATCTTCTATTTCAGCATAGAAGAATGAGAGTCCTGACAATTTAATACAGTCAATGTATTAAATTGTCAAATAAAATTATTTATTTTATTTGATAAAGAAAAATATGTTTTTAACCTGTACATAAAAATATTAAATTTAAGTAGGCACATATTAATTAAAATTATACTCAATATACAACAAATGCACATTTTAATACCATAAAAGTTTTAATAGTATCTTACTTAAATTTTATCATTACAGGAATGGGAAAGTGTCCTGTTTAAAACTAGCCATTGGACTTTTGACAATTTAAAATGAACTGACCGTGTGTACAGCGATGCCTTAATGCAATTTGTATGTAAAAAAAATATGTAACCATAAAATAAGCCATTCATCAAATTTGGTACCTACATGCTTAAGCTTCTACACAGGTACTTATTCATCTATTAGAGAATGCAACACAAATGTCTGTCCCGGTAGCTCAGTGGTAAAGGCACTCTGTGAATCCAGATGTCGTGGGTTCGAAACCCAGCCAGGACATGACAAGCTATCTTCCCATTTGGGATTTTTACCACATAATAATGTGTCTTTGGCTTACTACTGGAATGGGACCTTAATAGTCTTAATCAGTCAGTAAAAAAATGTGATATTTTCATTATAAATAAACTTTGATGATACAAAGGAGATGGTGTTGACTGACTTGCTTAAAATTATGGTTGTATACTCGTAGTAGTAGTAGAATCTATTTTTTTTTTTTTTTTTTTCAAATGATATAATAAATTTCATTAAAAACGTTTTCTCTCTTCAGTGTGCTCATTACGGATGCCATTAATTAATTATGATTGGGCACCAAGTTTTTTATAACTGTAGATATCAATTGTAGCCTTTATCTTGGTATTATTTGCCCTCTCATTTGCAGGGAACTTACAAACCTGCTACCCACATTGACCTCACCCAGCCTGGGTAGGGCCGGAAAGCCAGCATCACGAAGTCTTCACCTCGCTGGACGTTGCTTAACTTCGTTGATCCTACGAGAATCGGTGCATTCAACGCATTGACGCTGGCTTGGTTGTATACTCATGACTTAGTTTACTGAGCAACATTATGACTCGTATTTGAATTACCGCTCAGACTTCGCTTTACAAAACGATTCCACAGCTTAACGCGCACTTTTTTATAAGTTAATTTTAACGCGCATACACCACAGATCAATATAAACTACGCGCGTAATTTCAAATAAAAATAATCAAATTGATTTGGCTATTAATTTGATTAGTTTTAGCCACTTAATTATAATTATTCATTTATTAACCACTTTTTAGTTGGCTGTTTATGAAAAGTTAGTTTTAGAAACACTTTAGAATATCATAACTATTTTTTCTGTCTATCTCGTCAAACACGCAATATTCCATAGACTCAGAAGAGGTAAGTTGGCTTTTATGTAGATTTCTGATTTCAATATCGAATAATACCTATCTTAAGGTAGGATCACACTATATGGCACAGATGCCATATTTTCTATGTCGAGAAAAAAAAAAACGAATGGCACTCACATGATGCCATATAATGTGGCTAAAAACTCTATGGCATTGTATGTCTTCCCCTTGCCATAGAAAAGCCTGCTAGTTGTCATCATATCATATTGTAGACTATGTGTGTGATGAAGCACTCACACAAATGCCATAGATCCTGCCATAAGTCTATGGCATCATAGAAAAAACTTGTTGCCATAGACCCGAATAGTTCTATGGTCATGTAAACAAAACCGATCACATGCTATGGCAAGGGAGATTGCCATATTATATGTTGCTCTGCCATATCATGTGATCCTACCTTTACCCTTGGCATTGTTTCAGTGGATCTTTGCCCCCCCCCCCCCCCGCAGGAATCAAACATTCAGCAGTCCAGACTATGCCAGTAGTTGGGTTAGCTAGCTCATTGAAACACCCTCAGATTACTTGTAGAATTTTTAGAACTTCCCAGGGGCTTCTATACAAAAATCAAAGGGTCCACCCAGTGAGACTAAAAAAATCAAGTCTGTTCCAATTTTTGTGCTTGTATGACAAATAGATAACTAACCCTTCTGAAATTAGGATCAAAGCATTGGTCTGGTAATTCAGAGATTGCAGGTTCAAAACCTAGCCTAGACATGACAATAGTTATATTCCCATTTGGGATTTTGACCACATAATAACATGTCTTGGGCTTACTTGGAATAATGGTACTTACAATACTTACATGTCCTGGAATAATGGGACTTATTAGTCCTGTCAGTCAGTAGGTTTATACAAGGTGATATTACTATTAACTTTCAATTGGCTCTTTCACCATTCTCATTTGCAGTCAAAATATTAACTTAGCAATTTCAATCTCTCTTATCTACTCTGAGCTATTGTTTACGGGTGAACCCCAATCTAAAAAAATTCTTGGCCAAAGAATTGGTCTGGCCATTCAAAAGGGTAATACTGCATGTATCCATAGGTCAATACAACCCAGACAGCACGGAAGGTGACTTCCAGTCTGGATTTAAGGTGGAAATATCCAGGTGTATAAAGTCAACTGGACCTCCAACTGTCCCGACAGCTGGATTTTTCCATTATGGATTTAATCAGTTGACCAGCCACCTGGATATTTCCAACAAAAATCCATCTAGACTCAGTCACCTGGGCAGTCAGCTGGAAATATAACGACTCTCTCCAGCTAGGACATGAGTAGAATTTAGTCAGTTGACCAGTCAGCTGGAAATGTTCCATATTTTTCCAGTTTACATAAAACGCGTCCTTTGTTGAAGACGCCATCTTTGATCTTTCGTAATTTCAGAAATTGTGATATTGGTGATTGTAAATTGTTTTAAATAATTAATAATTCTTTTAAATATTAGGTATTTCATTTAGTTTTGAACATTTTTAAATACAAATATCATTTTAATTAGTTTTGATCTTGATAAAACTCGTCCTGGAAGTGTTTAGATAAAACTCGTCCTTTGTTGAAGGAAATTCAGAATTTGTGATATTTTTGTGACAAATTGTGAATTGTTTTAAATAATTAATAATTCTCTTAAATAATAGGTATTTCATTTATTTGAACATATTTTAAATACAAATAATATTTTAATTAGTTTTGAACATCTTTTTTATAACTACTGAAAGTGTTTAATTTGTGATTTCTGAACTCCAAATTTGCTTTCGAGATGTTTCAAAAAATAGTTCTTTAGTTTGTCTAAATCGTGAATCGTGACAGAAGAAAAGGAAAGGACAAGAAACAGTTAATACTGGATCACCTTTTTCATCTGACAATAACCATCCATTTCTAGAGACATCCACTTGGACCCTAATGAACTTTCTGCACTCTGCTGTTCCTGGACTAGCACAATCACACAATGACAAACACCTTCAGTTCACTTGGAATCATACCAGCTACCCATATTAATCTCACCTAGCCTAGCCAAGCCAAAGTAGGACCATGAATGCTAGTCTCATGTGTTAAGGGAAACAGAATTTTTTATGCTCGATCTCTTGACCATAGGTTGGCTAAAAAAAGGTTCTGGTTCAAGCAAAGAAACAGCTGAATGCATAGTGCTAGATAGTGAAATTTTTCACTCAGTGGATTTTATTTAGATGTACAATACATATTATAATAAAATGAATATTTCACTCATAGGTGGTTCTGCCACACTAAAAAATGATGTTTACTTTGTGACATGCTTCCTGATTACTTGATTTAAAATTAATTGGCCAATTTACTGTGAACTGTTAATAATAACAATAATAACTATTGTGCTCTCTCTACCACCTTATTACTATGAAGCCCCTTAAATTTTGAGTTAATTTTATATCTATTTAAAAAAAGTGTTCCACACTATTGTGTTATTGTGTTTTATAATTTCACTAGTCTTAACAAGTCAATTTTGTTTTAATTTAAGTATAACAATGTTTTTTGGTAATAATTCTCAAAGCAAACAACCCAGCAATTCTAATTAGCCACAGCAGTATATAAATTGTCATGAAGGATTACAAATACATAATAACATTCACTAATCCATGTTCAACCACGTTCAAAGACATTGCTTAACTTTTGCATTTTCATGAAAACTGGTGTATTCCATGCCCCATCTTCATTTTCTGCTGGCTATTAGTTTATTTCTTTGTTATTTTTGGTTTCACAAAAGAAATATATTTTAATTTACATAGTATTATTATTTTATTGTGATTATGTACATGTTATGAGCATATTTTATAATTGGATATCATTATTTTATTTCTATACTAGCTAAAACCTGGCATTTGGTCACCATTAAGGTTTTTTCTCATGGCCGGCCGGTGTCCCAATAAAAATAATAATAACACTTTTAATTGGAAGGTAACCACCAGGTAAGGTTAAAGGTTATGCTCAAAGCATTTTCTACCACCTAACCCTCAGAGTCTTATTATTATGTGGTCACAACCATAATGAGGAAAAATTTGAAACAACGGAACCCTACGCTAGGTTGATTATCTGACTAGCGCATTAACCACTTGATTACCAGTGCACTTGAAAATTGTATTAGATATTTTAATTTTGATAATTTTCTAGTATGTTGAAGGTGGCTTAGGGGGGGTGAACTCTCAGTGAGAGTACCGTTTGGTATTGTAACCCCAAGAAGACATAGTCAGCCAGACATGCACAACTTTGAGTTTTATATATAGAGATTATACCTACTTAGGACATACTTGTGATACATTAGTACAAGGTCTTGTGACATGGTGGAAATTTGATAGTGCATTTTACACTTTTGGGACAATTTTTTTAAAAATAAACACTTGTATTGTAAAAATATAATAATGTTAAAGAGTCTTATTTGAATTGTGTTGTTTAAAACAGATTAGTTATTTTCTTTTTCTTTCCAAATTTCTATATAAAAAAAATTATACTCAAAATTGATAATATATGTTAAAAAAACCTATTTAAAATTTATTACTTTATTTTTATACAAAAAAAATATTCTTCATGAGATTTGAATGTATGGCCTCTAAATAAAATAACTTAAATTGAATGTATGCCTAATATACATTTGTTTCTAGTATTTTTATTACTATTATTATTTTTTTTTTTGTTGCAAAAAAATGCATATAATGGGATTCGAACCCACGACCTCAAAACCAAGAGCGTAGCATTTAATTATTATGTAGGATAATGTACAGTATAGGTAAATAGGTATGTAAGCATTGGGGTAGTGACTTCTTATCCCATCCACTAGAGAGCGCTACTAGTAGCTGGAAATAAGTGGAACAAATCCAGTTGACTTTGGGCAACTGACTTCCAGTTAAAAGTTGGGTTACTTTCCAGTTCATTTCCAGTTGATTTCCAGGTGGAGGTCAGGTGGAAGGTGGAAATCTCCAGCTGATTTCCAGATGGGCAAGTAGACTTTTTCCACCTAACAGTATGGTATACATCCAGTTGACTGTGCTGTCTGGGAAGAAGGTCATGGAATGGATGAAGTTTATTATTTGTAAATAAATAATTTCTTAAGTTCCTGATTTTGTCTAATAATTTTGCCCCTATATATTATTTGGTCTCAAAACCTAGACTCTTGTGTATGGATAATAATAGATTCAGTGAGTTCAGTAGGGTTTGTCAAGGTCTCCTTGTCAGATAATAAGACAATCAGGGTAAAAATATAGTCAGACTACATTTGAATTAGAAACCCAATTTTAGATCAATGACATTGCGGTACATAATTTCAGAACTGTTGAGTTCTGATTCTTTTTTTGTAGATCTTATTAACATTTATCAAAATGTTCACAGTCTTACCCTAATGGCCACTTTAGAAGAGAAAATTTTGGGTGAGCGTCATGAGAACTATTGCAGCAGCAGTGAAGAGAGTGAGCATGAAGATTCTGATAATGAAGAGAAGTGTGCGGGTAATTCCAAATCAGGAGAACCCACAGCTACACTAGCACCACCTAAGGAATGGAACGGAACTGCATCAAATACAGGTAGGCAGACATTACAATGTATTATTTCATTTAGTTTTTTTTTAATGTCAATCAATCCATGGAATAAAAATGACCCCAACTTTTTCTTTTCCTTGAAGTTAGCTCTTACGAAACCTACTTGGGGTTAGCATTGTTTGGCATCTTCCTTGTGGTTGAGTTTGCTTGATTCTGGCACTTCTACTTCAACATTTTATGGCTGTCTGCTTTTCCTAACACCAATTTTAACTTTGTTAAGGGTGCCAATGATTTGTGTTTTTGTCTTTTGGTCTAACATGTCTGGTACATTATCTATTTATATACCCAAGCAAGAGCAGGAAAAAAACCCCAATGAACAATATGAAACAGAAGTATTTGTGTTTATAATGCCAAAATTATTTTTATTATTTTTTTTTTTTTTTTTTTCTTATTGAAACCAAGCTGGTTACAACAACAAAAACAAAATTCTATAGTTTTGATTTGAAAATGCACATTTGGCTGTAGAATAAAATAAACATGTAATAGAAAAGGGTTGGGTGGAAGAGGACATGTGTGTGTATGTATAATATGTATATTTATCTATTTTTTTCCTTTTTATTGTCTTTATTGTTTCCATTTTTTTTAATTTTTGTAATCATTATATTTGTACTGTACATTTTGTCTTATTTTCTAATAAAGAATTTAAAAATAATAATAATATTCTATTACCTAACTATGCACAGGGAAAGAGTGTAGAAAAAAAAGAAGAAAAAAAAAACCTGAGATTAATATAATATAATATAATAAAGTCTATATTTTTTTAATTTCTCCATTGTGAGAAATAAGTTGATTTTGTAAAAACTAAATGAAATTATAAATATGATCCTAATATTTTATTTCAATTCAAAAGATTTTTAAAAAAATATCTTATAAAAATTGTTTCCGCCCGGGATCGAACCGGGGACCTTCTGCGTGTTAGGCAGACGTGATAACCGCTACACCACGGAAACTTGTTGTTGAAGAAGAAGTTCGAATGCAGTATTTGGATATGGAGTCAGAATGTAGTAAACTCTCGAGTATGGAAGAAGAGGGAGGGGTGTTATGAATGAATGAACGACCTTGAGTATAATACTACGCGAGAAACGAGATCTGTTTCCACTGAGTGCAACATTTGTTTCGAGGCGTTGCGGAGCAGTGGCGTAGGAAGGGGGGGTAGTTTTGGGACAACCCCCCCCCCCCCCCCCCCCCCCCCCGAAATTTTCAAGAAACCCCTACAAAATAAATACGATGGAATAAACGTAGTCTCTTTCGAAGCTAACGAAGAGCTCGACACATCCAAGAGAAAGTGTTAAATTTCAGAGCAAAAAAATCTGGTGTAAACATCACACGACTTTCCTTATCCCCCAAAAAGGACTCGAATTCCGCCACTGGTGACTCAACAGTAACAGATAACTAAAAATAAATGCCGAATTCGTAATCAGCACTTCAAAATGATTGAATTTGATATGTCACAACCCCCAACTAGGATGAATAATAAAAAAGTTAGTCAAAGCAGGTACCTCCAAAATACCGGTAAATTTAAGCCGAGGTCCAAAAAGTTCAAGATATCAAAAAAATTATCAGAATAGACCCCTATTATTTTTGCATTCTAAGAAAATGTTGTTCTACAACTTTTTTTGTATCTTTAACCAATTCAAAGAAGCGGCGCTTGCGGCTAATATTTGCGGCCCTGCGGCCGTGGAATGCGGCCGATTTCAACCAAAAGTTTCGTGGTTCGTCTGGTGTATAAAATTAATTTCCATACCAAATTTCAAGTCTCTATCCCTTACCGTTCTCGAGATATCCTGTTCACACACAGACACACACACACACACACACACACACACACACACACACACACACACAGACAGACAGACGCACGGACCAATGGCTGAAAACAACTTTTTTGGTATCCTGAGGCTATGATTCGTCCAGAAATGTGAAAACCTGGGTAGGTCAAATTTTCGACGAATACAATACTTTCCTTATTATAGGATAAGGAAAGTAAAAACAATTAGTAGACATCTAGGTATAGTATCTCTTGAGAAAAGTTACATTGAATGCGCAAAAACGTGATTTTACAGGAGAGCACTTTTTTCGAAATGTAGGTAGGTAGTTCGGCGGTGTAGGCTACATTTTAGACTAAAACTCTATGAAACTGTGTTACATCCGTGGTTGTCATGAGGGAAGAAAAAAAATAAGAAGAAGAAAACAAATAATAATGAAAAACTTATTTTTCAACTTTTTAGCTGGGAAAACCCCCTTAACTTAATTAATCTTCGATCGAATCGCACTGACTGGAGCTATTTACATTAACACTTCGGATTCAGAATTCGCGACAAAATGTTGCGCTCAATTAATAGGAAACCGACCCAATGGATCAACAGGTACCTAACCTCGCTGGGCGTTGCTTAACTTCAGTGATCTGACGAGATCTACTGGTGTAGTTGCCATTAACGCTGGCTAAAGTTCATTATTATCTAACCTGGTTGCAGGGTTTTCAGTGAAATCCTTACAATTAACACTGTGACCTAATTAGATCTATTGTGACCAGTTGATTCTATTCGGTTTTAACGTCCTGATTTGAGATAGATAGTCAGGACGGGGGTTTTACCCTCCATTCGCTGGGAATCGTACCAGCTACCCACATTAACCTCACCCAGCCTGGGTAGGGTCGGAAATGCCAGCCTCACGTGTTTGGAGGGGACAGAATTTTCTTCGAAAAGTCTACTCCAACTGGGAGTCGAACTTGAGACCTCTGGACTGTGGGCAGTAGTCATAACCGTTACGCCACGGAGGCTGGTGGCTAAAGTTACCGTTTTCGAATCCACTCTTTGTACTGAAATATCCCTTGATCCTTTTCTTGGGTACAACAGTTACCACACAAAGGCATTTTTATTTTGGGTTTAACATCGCTTTCAATTGCATGGTCATATTACGTTGGGGGTTTTATCCTCCATTCGCAGGATTCTCGCAAACCCGCTACCCACATTAAGCTCACCCAGCCTGGGTTGGGTCGGTATGCGGGCATCACGTTATCTTCACCTCGCTGGACGTTGCTTAATTGTGGTGTAGAATAGGTTTGTGTGAATTATGACATTCTTTCATAAATAAATGTATTTCTTTGTGTTATTGTATCACAATTTTTAGTGGGTAGCGCAGTATTGAAGGACTTTTCCATATCTTTTAATGTCCTAATATTTTTTTCTTATTTTTGCCAATAATTCTGCCACAGGTCGCCGCTCACACTAGAGCAGCTACTCATTTTTCCTCACGAGGTATGAGTGAACCCCGAACATATTTCTCTATTGGCTGTGAAAGTGTTATTGTTGTGTTGTAATTGTATATTTACGGGTCAAGCCCAGTGTAAAATAAAACATAAATACATAGGTATCAGTACAAACTACAATAAAAAAACATAGAGTAATACAAAAAAAAATGAGGGACTAGATAATAATAAACATTGGTAACAGGTAATAATACTACTCTGCAACTCTGCTGCTATCACACATTGAGGTATCATTTGTGAATTTACAAGTAGGTAAGATTTACTGATTTATGAGTTCCTATGATGGAACCTCAAAAAATGTGTCACAATTAGTCGCTACTCATACGCTTAATTGTTTATTTGTGTTAATCGACGCTGGCGGAGAAAGACAAATTATTTGATAAATTCTTCTAATATTTAAAAGTGAGAAGTTAAGATGAAAATTATTATACAAAAATGCATGTCAATTCTGAAAGCACATATTCCAGAGACCAATTGAAATTTTATTTTACGTGCAAAAGGACTGCTTGTTTAAGAATAAAAAACCCCTTAGTATTATTATTATTAATAATTTTCTGTAAAACATTGTAATATGAGATGTTACTAATTGCGCCTGGAAACGAAGATGTGACGCAACACGCACACAAGGAGTTTTTTTACGATTTTTTTAAAAAAAATTATGCTAATAAAAATCAAATTTTATTCCAACAAGCTGGTGCATTACTGTATTCAAAGGTACAAACCATAATAATAATACTCTGTTGTGGAAGGTAACCACCCGGCGAAGCTAATTAATACTCAAAGTAATTTCTACCACCTAACCTAACCCTCAGAGTCTTATTATTAGGTGTCGAGAATTTTCAAGCACTGGGTGGGAACTGAACCACATATCCATATTAAAGGGAAAACTGTAACACTCAGAGTCCTGGCCCCTCTAGATTGTTTACGTTGCAACTTTAGCACCATAAACACATCGACTACCCATGTTTATCATGTACAATTGTACATAATATATATTATTATGTATAGTGGCGTATATTATGTATAGTGCAGCCTCCATGGCGTAATGGTTGTGACTACTGCCCGTAGTCCAGAGTTCCCGAGTTCAACTCTCGGCTGGAGCAGACTTTTCGAAGAAAATTCTGTTCCAGCCAAACACGTGAGGCTGGCATTTCCGGCCCTACCCAGGCTGGGTGAGGTTAATGTGGGTAGCTGGTACGATTCCCAGCGAATGGAGGGTAAAAGCCCCGTCCTAATCCAGGACGTTAAATCAAATAGAATTGTTGGCGTTAGGAAGAGCATCCAGCCGTAAAAAATGTGCCAAAACCAATCAACCTCAACCATGAGGTTGAACAACGTCGAACCTGCTTGAGCGGGATAAGACAGAGTAAAAGAAGAAGAAGATGTATGTATGCAGTTGAAAGCGAAATTCATATCCAAGTTAATTAACAACAAAAAATTGAACTGTCACCGATCCAAGTCGTAACCTTGCTAGGCGTTGCTTAACTTTAGTGACGGAACGAGGTGTATTCAATGTGTTATCGACGCTGCTGGCTATGTAAACTATTTTATGATGTCAACGTTCGCAACTTTAGTTATACAAAAGATAATGGTAACTCCGTCTTATACTCTACTTCGCATTCATTTGTACATCCAGTTTCCGTGGTGTAGCGGTTATCACGTCTGCCTAACACGCAGAAGGTCCCCGGTTCGATCCCGGGCGGAAACAATTTTTACCAGATATTTTTTTTTAAAAATCTTTTGATTTGATAAGTGTTATGTTAGAAAAATTATGAATTTTTAGTCGATTTTTATTAACTTTGGGATTCACTCTAAAAAAAAACTGGGGGAGAAGCAAAGAAATATTCTTGGAAAACTGTCAAAAAGTACACCGTATTAAGTAGAAATATTTTCCAGATCTGTGAAAATGAATGGAAGGGCAAAATTGAAGGGGTTTTTATTCTACCGATAAGTTCTGTTATTCTTTGTAGACCGATAATATCTGTAGACTCTTGTAGGCAGTGTTGTACCTTGCTCATCCCGTAGTATGCCTCCCCTCTGATTTTTTTTTTTTTGGACTTAAGATGACGAGAAGTGACACAATACTTCCCATTTAGGTGCTGGGTCAACACGAGCACACCGGTAGGTATCCCTTACAAACAACTGTAACGAATTTTTTAATACTATTGTTTCCTCGTCTCTGGAGATCGAACCCGGAACCTTCCGCATCTTACCACTGAGCTCATCATGCGCTCATTCTATAAAGTGCACTGGTAGTCAAGTGGTTACGGCGCTATTCTGAAAATCCAGGTAGCGTAGGGATGCGTTAGTTCGAATCCCACCCAATGCATGAATTTTTCCTCATGTATTTGAGTATGTGACATATTAATAAGTATCTGATGGTTGCTTTGAGCAGTATGCTTAACAACTTAAGTGCCATGAGATCCCAAATGGGTACTCATGAAACTTCACTTCAGTGCCAAGCTGAAAAATGACAGTCCGTGCCCATTGCCCAACGTGCCATGACATTTTTTTTTTCTCTGATCGATCTGAAACTTTGAGACTGTGTTTCTAGAGCATCTTAGATGAATGTTACCTATAAATAAGACCTGAATTGTGTGAGACCCCATATGGGTACTCATGGCCTGCTGGAACAGTTTTTTTTAAATGAAAAAAACATCTTCTGAGAAACCAAATGAGGTCTCACTTTGAGTGTTTTCAGACTGGATTGAGATCCCACATGGGTACTCATGGCACTGAAGTGAAGTTATCAAAAAACAGTCTGGCACTCAACTTGTTAAAGCATTAACCTCGCCTACATCTATAGAAAATTGTTTAAAAAAAAATTAACCTCGCCTGGTTGGTAAAAAGCTAAAGAGTATTTCACTGTGGCAGAGCGAGTTAGCGCGCTAGGTATTGCACACATGGTGACCTGGGTTCGATTACCAGCGGGGGAGGATTTTTTCTGCTCTGTACTTGCATGTTCGGGGTCCACTCATACCTCGTGAGGAAAAATGAGTTGCTGCTTTAATGTGAAGCAGCGACCAGTGGCAGAATCTTAGGCAAAAAAATAATACAAGATATTGTAAATTAAAGTGGTAAAGTCCTATGATTCTGCGCTACCCACTAAAAAATTGTGACATAATAACACAAAGAAAAAGCATTATTATTATTATAAAGAGTATTTTTAATATTATTTTTCTATTCCAGGGCCGAAGGGTGTGCTCAAGGACTGGGAACAGTTCAAACTGTTCGAGTCCCAGATGAGAGAGGAGAGGGAGGTCTCGCGAGTCGCACAGCTGAACCGGCTGGTCCTCACGTGTTCTACCTCGACGGAGGAGGAGCTACGGAGACAGGAGGAGGCGGAGCTTAGAGAGCTGGAGGAGGGGGAGGACGAGTTTCTGTTGCAGTATGGGCGGGACCGGATGAGAGAGATGCAGAGGCGGCTACAGGTGGAGAGAGGAGGGTGTTTGGTGAGTATGATAATAATAATAATATTGTCTTATTTATACTGCCCGATTAGGACTATTAAATCCCATTATTCCAGCAGTAAGCCCAAGACGTATTATTATGTGGTAAAAATCCCAAATGGGAGGATAACTTGTCATGTCCTGGCTGGGTTTCGAACCCGCGACTTCTGGAATATCTGGATTCACAGAGTGCCGCCTTTACCACTGAGCTACCGGGATGATAATCGGTTTATACAACCAATTGGACTAAGGGTTTTTTTTTAAATGTAATTGTGCCCCGGAACCGCTTTCGCATTACTTCAGGGAACTTTACCTTTACATCCATGCCATTCCGGAAACGGAAAACTCGGTTAGAATTTTCCGCTCCGGCCGGGATTCGAAACCGCAACCTCCGGGTCAGCAAGCAATGCTCTTAACCACTGAGTCACGGAGGTCGGCAGCCACGTTGGGACTAAAGGTTGGGTGGAAGAGATTGTCATAGGCAATGAACCCGCCCTTTAGTTTTTTTTAACAATAATAAATACCCGGTGTACGGGAGTATATTTACGGGAATTTTTTATTTCGTAGCTATGAAACAGGAGCTACTGTAGACGCTTGTGGTCTGTGTTGTAGCCTGCCCATCGGTGCCCATCCCGTAGTATGCCTCCCCTCTGATGGGCGAGAAGTGACACAATACTTCCCTTTAAGGTGCTGGGTCAACACGAGCGCACCAGAAGGTATCCCCTACAAACAATTATAACCAAATTAAGAATACAAATTTTTGTCGGCGCGGGGGTTCGAACCCGGGACCTTCCGCATGGCAAGCGAGTGCTTAACCACTGAGCTATTTATTTATTTAGAAACTCTTTATTAGCAGAACATACAGGGTGGTCCAGAAAGTTTGCACCAAAATGATAGGGGTAATAAAAGAGACCATTTCCAACAAAAATATTCCCGGACATTTTCCTTTATTTTTTGTCGTTTTCAAAATGGCGGCCAAACCTGTGTGTTTTTCAAATATTCCGACTTTGGTTGGCTTTTGATTTTTTCATTTTTTTCTGTACCACCTAGAAAAAAACGGATTGCATTTTTGAATTGAAAATCAAATTTTAATTAAAATAAGTTAAATTAACCCGTTCAATGTTTTAATGATCATGCTCATTTAGGCTGTCAACGTTCTGAACGCACATATTTGAAAAACACACGTTTTGGCCGCCATTTTGAAAACGACAAAAAATAAAGGAAAATGTCCGGGAATATTTTTGTTGGAAATGGTCTCTTTTACTACCCCTATCATTTTGGTGCAAACTTTTTGGACCACCCTGTATACAGGGTCTTCATAAAGTCTCACCCAGGCCTAGGTTTCTCGAAAACGACTCAGAATATCAAAAAACGCAAAAACCCGTATTCCTTTATATTTTGGGGATTAATTTTCAGCCAATTTTTTTTGCCTACACGGCCCCAATCAGGCTGGGCATGGACCAACTTTAAAATCTTAAATAGAATGGTATGTCTTGTGGCATATTGTTTTAAAGGTCTTATTGAGAGAAGTTCATTACAGTAAATTTCAGTGTGCTACGACTTACCGTTCTTGAGATACAGGGTCGGACGTCCTGCGTAATATCCATATATTTTGACCTATAACTCGTTAACCGTAAATTATGGAGAAATTTTTTATTGTTAATAATAACTCCTTATGGCAAGAACTTTCGAACAAGTTAAAACTTGATTTGTTTTTTCGTTAAATTTTTTTCGACTGTTCGTCCGGCTGGCTGACGAAACCGACCAGAAACTAACATCAACAGAGTATGTCGAGTTATAACTTGTTCGAAAGTTCTTGTCATAAGGAGTTATTATTAACAAAAAAAATTTTCTCCATAATTTACGGTTAACGAGTTATAGGTCAAAATATAGGGATATTACGCAGGACGTCCGACCCTGTATCTCGAGAACGGTAAGTCGTCGCACACTGAAATTTATTGTAATAAACTTCTCTCAATAAGACCTTTAAAACAATATGCCACAAGACATACCATTCTATTTAAGATTTTAAAGTTGGTCCATGCCCAGCCTGACTGGGGCCGTGTAGGCAAAATTTTTTTGGCTGAAAATCAATCCCCCTAAATATAAAGGAACACGGGTTTTTGCGTTTTTTGATATTCTGAGTCGTTTTCGAGAAACCTAGGCCTGGGTGAGACTTTATGAAGACCCTGTATACAGACAAACAATGGTAAAAATTAAATATAAAATTGACAGTATTAACAATATAAACAAGCGATACTCTACCACTTTGAATCTTGTGGAAAAACTAAACTAAAAAAGAAAAACGCTTGCATACGAGTCTGCAACCATTGGGACATTTTCATCTTTACTATTCAAGGTCTAAAACTTAACTGACCAAATTTCGTATTGTGCGCATGACACATACTTTTTCTCTTCTCTCTTTTTATAATTTAATATTTCGTTACATAATTTCGTTACATAATTTCGTCACATAATTTCGTTACATAATTTTGGTTATGTGCCAGAGCAAAGACATGAAAATGTCAAAATAAATAAAATATATACATATGTCCTAACTAAAGGGCGGGGTTATTGCCTATGGCAATCTCTTTCAACTTCACTGTCCACTCTCTTCTCCCCCAGGCTCCCTTCTCCACATCACCTCCCCGGACCAGTTCCTCTCCGAGATTGACTCGGAGCCTCCCAGCGTCACCATCATCATTCACCTCCACTCCCCCTCCCTCCCCGCCTGTCGCTCTCTCAACGCGAGTCTGGCCGAGCTCGCCCGAGACTACCCGAACACCAAGTTCACTTCGGTTCCGCTCGGTCTGGTAGCCGATCATCTGAGCTCTCGGTTCAAGGCGTCGGCGCTGCCCTGTCTGCTGGTGTACAGGGGCGGGGGGAGAGGGGAGGGAGGAGGAGCCAGTGAGGAGGGCGGAGCCAGTGGAGAGGGGGGCGGGGCGTGTGTGGCGAGTTTCGTCCGCCTGGCGGAGGAGTGGGGAACGAGGTGTTTGCCGAGGAGGTGGAGAGGTTTCTGCTGGACCATGGAGTGCTGGTGGCGCCTGTAGCGTAGCTCTAGTGAGCCGGACGAGGAACGGATGTAACAATCTCTAAAGGTAGGATCACACTATATGGCGCACAGATGCCATATTTTCTATGGCGAGAAAAAATAAAACGAATGGCACCTATAATATGTGCCACTCAAACGATGCCATATAATGTGGCAAAAAACTCCTTGGCATTATATGTCTTCCCCCTTGCCAGAGACAAGCCTGCCAGTCGTCACCATATCATATTGTAGACTATATGTGTGTGATGAAGCACTCACACGAATGCCATAGATCCTGGCATACGTCTATGGCACCATAGAAAAAACTTGTCGCCATAGAGCCAAATATTTCTATGGTCATGTAAACAAATACCGATCACACGCTATGGCAAGGGAGATTGCCATATTATCATATGTCGCTCTACCATATCGTGTGATCCTACCTTAACCCTGTGCAGACAATCCTGATTTCTCAAACAAAAAGAAGGATATCTATCTACGAAACCCATCCAAGTTGAAGGCTAAAATCCAACTGACGGCATGCAACTGCCAACAGCGGGTTACGGTAAAACACTGGCGTAGTCAGACGCAGCCATCGGGAAAGTGTTTTGGGGGTGCTGCCGCATAAACCGAACTAAAGGGGATTTATGAAGTAGCTCTTTCAGTATCTAAAGATTTACCATGTCATCCATATTAATTATTCTATGAAACATTATTAACAACGTAAGTTGTAGTTTTATTTATGTATTTTTTTTTTTTTTTACTAGGAAATCGTACATACATGGATACAATAATTTACAAACATAGATGTTTTTTTTTTTAGAAAATACAAAATTTACAAGTCAGGAAATTTAGAAAAAATGAAAATGTTCGAGAGAAAAAATGAATTTCCTTCTTATTTCTATCAATCTATCTATTTTTTCTCTAATGCAAAATCTAGATATTTGAGATAGAAACACATACGTACCTACGTGGGTACAAAATTTGAATATGTATCTTGTAATAAAAATAAATTTACAGTTTCAATTTAATTTCTTTTGTTTTTTTTTTTTTTTTTTTTTTTTTTTTACATTAATTATTCTAGAAATGTGTGATGATATTCATTGTGTACGAGCTCTAGGACTTGAGAAAATCCTCTATTTTTCATTTTCATCTAGGGGTGCTGCAGTTCCGCAGCTCCTTAGCACCGGCTTTGCCTGGGCGTAGGTAAAATTTCCAAAAGGAAAGTATACATTTCTCCCTTGGGCCTCCTTCTCCGTTTTTAAATGTTAAAAACAAATAAATATTTTTTGTCTGTCCCGGTAGCTCAGTAGTAAAGGCGGCACTCTGTGAATCCAGAGATTGCAGAAGTCCTGGGTTCGAAACCCAGCCGGGACATGACAAGCTATCCTCCCATTTGGGAATTTTACCACATAATAATGTGTCCTTGAGCTTACTGCTGGAATAATGGGACTTTAACTGTCCTATTTGGGCAGTATAAATAATATTATAATTATGATATTATTATTATTTATTTATTTTGCTGGTGGGGAGGGGGCCACATTTGATGCATATATTTGTATTAGGGAGGGGAGGGACTCTCTTTGAAATGTCAAAAATGGATGGTCGCCCCTGACTACTCATAAGGGTTACTCAACTACTTTACCCTTAGTTTTATAATAATAATATCGCCTTATTAATACTGCCCGATTATGACTATTAAAGTCCCATTATTCCAGCAGTAAGCCCAAGACATATTATTATGTGGTAAAAATCTCAAGACATGTCATGTCTCAGCTGGGTTTCGAACCCACGACCTCTGGAGTCTTTGGATTCACAGAGTGCCGCCTATACCTCTGAGCTACCGGGACAGACTTTCTGTCTCTTTTTTTTTTGAGCATTAAAGCAAATATCATATGAAGCCAGCGTCGATGGCATGTTGAATACACCGGTTCCCTTCAGAACACCGAAGTTAAGCGACATCCAGCGAGGTTAAGACTTGGATGGGTAACCATTCAAATTCTAATTCTCGTGACGCTGGCTTTTCCCGGCCCCACTCAGGCTGGGTGAGGTCAATGTGAGTAGCAGGTTTGTGAGTTTCCTGCGAATGGAGGGTAAAACCCCCGTCGTGATATGACCATGGCAGTTAAAAGCGACGTTAAACCCCACTTAAAAAAAAAAAAATATCATATAGATCTCTTGTAAATATTCAGCTAGGCATTATTTTCTACTGCTGTAAATATATCTTGATTTACAATTTTCAATACAACAACACTTTTATTCTTTTCTCTTGATAATCCAATTTGTTTTAATTTTCTCTTGCTACCTCTTTTCCAACTTTTTTATGTTTTAATAGTTGGTTTTGAAATGCTACACGCTACAGCAAAAGATCAATTTTTCTAGATCATAAAAAAGTATGTAGTTCTAGATCATAAAAAAAACGAAATTATACTAAATCAAATAGGTTTTTTATTCAGAGCGAAATTAAGGGAGGAATTAACAGACGTTTCTGTAATACCTCTGCGGCGCTAAGTCACGGATTGCGTACTATTTATTTATTTACACTTTATTAGGTAATAGGACATATACAATACAAATAATATTACAAATGAAAATACAATATACAATATAACAGAAGAAAAAAATAAAGAAAAAAAAAATAAATATACACATAATATATGTCCTAACTAAAGGGCGGGGTTATTGCTCTAGGCAATCTCTTCCACCCAACCCGTACTGTGCAAGATAGGGAAAACCGACACATAGGGCGAAATTAATAGACAAATTCTATATCACAAGTCACTCCTAAGCGTTGATTTTCCCTATCTTACACAGTACGCAATCCGTGACTTAGCGCCACAGAGGTATTACAAAACCGTCTATTAATTCCGCCCTAAAACACAAAATCGGGATCACAAGTTCGTATCAGTACTTAGGTTTCCCCATTTAAAACAATACGCAAAATCTAGATTCAAGACCACAGAGGTATTACAAAAACGTCTATTAATTCCACCCTAAATAATGAGGACAGAGTAGCAACCTTTGACACATTTTCTGTACGTCCCTTTCCACGACCTTGCACACAGAATACACAAAAGAAGAGATTGGGTTGAAGGGTTGGGTGGAAGATATTGCCACAGGCAATAACCCCGCCCTTTAGATAAGACATATATTATGTACATATTTATTTATTTTTCTTTATTTTTTTCTTTTCTTATATTGTATATTAATTTGCAATTATCTGTGTTGTATATAATATGTCCAATTAATAAAGTGTACATAAAATAAAAGAAAAGAGGAAGTTCTACTCTCTGGAGAATATACCAAAATTGTCAATTTATATATTAAACAATTCCAATTGAACATTTAAAAAAATAAATACAATAATATAGTACAAAATACATACAAATAAAGAAAGGCATACAAAGGGAAAACAAGACATAAGTTTTTATACGGTGGTTGGTGATAATGCCTAGATATTGACTATGACATAATCTACAAACATCCTCTGTGAAAGTGTTTCAGCATTCAGCTGTTACACATGTCTAGAACATTTCATTCTGTTAGTATTACGACTCGTTAATTTTTTTTATCTAACACATAAATAAAAGATATCTTTTGTGCACTAACTCACTCGGCCACGGTGACTACTGGTCACCGTGTAATTAATAATAATAATATGGACTTATTTATACTGCTTAATTAGGACTTGATTAGGTGGTCAAAATCCTAATTGGGATGGTAACTTGTCATTTCTCGGCTGGGTTTTAAACCCTCGACGTCTGGATTACCAGTCAGACGCCGTGACTACTGAGCTACCCCCCGGACAGACAGAAATTGAAAGGTTTTCATACACAAACCTCTACCATTTTTATTCAACACAAAAATTGAAGAAGAAAGAGAAGGAGACGCCATAGATGACTAACCGCGCACTGGTAGTCAAGTGGTTAAGGTGCTCGTCTGGTGATCCAGGTAGCGTAGGGTTCCGACGGTTCGAATCCCAGCCAATGCATGGATTTTTCCTCATTTATTTGAGTTTGTGAACGCCTAATAATTTCACAGAGGGTTAGGTGGTAGAAAATGCTTTGAGCATTAACCTCAGCCAGTGGTTACCTTCCACTAAAGAGTATAATCAGTATCAGTATAAACAGAAAAGTGAGAAGTAGTATAAGAGTAAGTTATGTGAGAAGTTGTATTTTTTTTTTTTTTTTTCTTTTTTTTTCTAGAGAGGAGGTCAATCTTCTTGCAATTCAAGACGAACACCAGGACCATCTCTGGCTCTGGTGGACAGTGTGAGGTTTAGGCACCGAAAACGATGTGCCATACCCACTAAACATCCTCTTCTCTTTCTAATCTCAGTACCCTGGAACTGTTGCATAACATTACTTCAGGGTACGAGATGATAAATTCCTAATTTAGAGACCTGCTTCCTTCCTTATTACCATCATTCTGTTTTATTCTCATTATTTCTTTTAACATTTTTTCTATTGCGTTCCAGTTGTTTTCATTTTCCAGCATTACTCTTATTATGTTTTTCGGTGTTAGAGTGTTATTATTATTATTATTATTATTATTATTATTGTCTCAGTGTTGTTCATTATTATTATTATTATTGTCTGAGTGTTATTATTATTGTCTCAGTGTTGTTATTATTACTGTCTCAGTGTTATTATTATTGTTGTCACAGTGTTATTATTATTATTGTCTGTGTTGTTATTATTACTGCCTCAGTGTTATTATTGTTATTGTCTCAGTGTTGTTATTATTACTGTCTCAGTGTTATTATTATTATTATTATTGTCTCAGTGTTATTATTATTATTATTGTCTCAGTGTTGTTCATTATTTAGAGGTCACCATCAAATGTCCCCTTCAGAGCAATGAAACTGATCTTGAACAGATTTTTCTTATCGTCAGTAGTTCTCGAGATATTTGAATGTCTCGTATTGTCTCAGATTATTATTATTGTCTCAGTGTTATTATTATTATTCCCTCAGTGTTGTTGCGCCAGCCAGGCATAGTAGGCGGGCGGCACGAGTAGAGAGAACTTGGGGTTGTCGCCGCACAGGATCAGGTCCGAGAGAATGGTGCGCCCGTCTTTGGCCGCCTTGCGACTCACGATCAGCTGCCGGGCCAGGTTCTTGCCGTAGCTCTTGGCCAGCAGAGCCAGGCGGAGCTCCTTCACCTGTAGGGGGGGGGGGATTGTTATTATTATTTTTATTTTTTTAATGAACATTTATAAGAGAGGTCTATAACAATTGAAGTCCTTGCCCCTCTAATGGAGATTGTTAAATTCCTTGATTTTGCCATTTTATCTTAATGTAAGTCTGGCTGGGGGACTATTTTTTTTTTTTTTACACTTTATTATTAGGTAATAGGACATATTATATACAATACAAATAATTACAAATGAAAATACAATATCTTAATATATAAATGTCAAAGTCACTGACTGACTGACTGATCATCACTGTTTCTCCGAACTGGTAAGTCCTAGGAAGCTGAAATTTGGTAGGTAGCTAATAGCTATAGTCTAGATGTGCAATAAGAATTTTTTTTTTTTTTTCGAAATTCCCACTACAACACCTGCCATTGGCGAAAAAGGAGTTTTTGCTTTCACGGCCATGCCTCGGCCCGCAAAGCGAACGACAGCCCGCTAGTATTATATACAATACAAATGATTACAAATGAAAATACAATATAAGAAAAAATAAATAAATATATACATAAAATATGTCCTAACTAAAGGGCGGGGTTATTGCCTTAGGGAGTAGACCAGCAGTCTGGCTGGGGGACTATAAACAGGGAGTAGACCAGCATTGGCTTAGTTCTGGGGGCCCTTGTCAATTATTAGCCTCCTTGTAAAGAAGTGAGCCCTCGTGATGCTGGCGGCTAGTCCCGGCGCCACACTGTCTGGGTGAGGTTAATTTGAGTACCTGGCTTGTGAGTTTCTAGCGACTGGAGGGTTAAACTCCCGTCGTAATATAACCATGCAGTTCTTTTTTTGGAGAAGGGGGAAAATTTGCATCATACACCGGCGATGAGCCAGCGAGAAGGTTTTTTACAATCTAAAAACCCCTTCATTTACACAAAAATAGTTGTTGTTGACCTGGAACCTAAAAACCCCTTCATTTACACAAAAATAGTTGTTGTTGACCTGGAACCTAAAAACCCCTTCATTTACACAAAAATAGTTGTTGTTGACCTGGAACCTAAAAACCCCTTCATTTACACAAAAATAGTTGTTGTTGACCTGGAACCTAAAAACCCCTTCATTTACACAAAAATAGTTGTTGTTGCCCTGGAACCGCTGCGCTGAATCGCATTTCTTTCAACTGTATGGTCATAATAATAATAATAATAATAATAACACTTTTTAGTGGGAGGTAACCACCAGGCGAGGTTAATGCTCAAAGCATTTTATACCACCAAACCCTGAGTAAAAACAAGAGGTGCGTATTATGTAGTCAGAAACTCAAATTAATGAGGAAAAAATCGTGCACTGGGTGGGATTCGAACCAACGGATCCCTAAGCTACCTGGATTACCAGACTAGCGCGTTAACTACTTGACTACTTAGAAGAATTCCTTAGGGAGAGAGCCACAAAAATTGTAATGAAAAACTAAAATAAATATACATTATTACATTACCAGTGCACATGTCATAAGACCGCGCAAACGCTTTCAAGTCGAAAACCCAAATTAAAAATTAATAATGAAAAAAAAAGGCCGGGATCTGTGAGACACTCGTCTTCTCTTACAGTTCTTACCCTCTGTACAGTGTCGTGAATGATGGCCCGCTCCTCCTTGGTGAAGGAGGAGGCGAATATGAGATCCTCAAACCAGAGGAGGTTAGGAGAGTGGAGGTATTCCAGCAGCAACTCCCTCGCCCAGGCTTTGAATGATTCCCCTGGAGGTGAAAGTAAGTGGAACATAAACAAGAGACAGACAGACAGACAGAGGAGGTTAGGAGAGTGGAGGTATTCCAGTAGCAGCTCCCGGGCCCAGGCTTTGAATGATTCCCCTGGAGGTGAAAGTAAGTGGAACATAAACAAGAGACAGACAGAGGAGGTTAGGAGAGTGGAGGTATTCCAGTAGCAACTCCCCGCGCCCAGGCTTTGAATGATTCCCCTGGAGGTGAAAGTAAGTGGAATATAAACAAGAGACAGACAGAGGAGGTTAGGAGAGTGGAGGTATTCCAGTAGCAACTCCCGCGCCCAGGCTTTGAATGATTCCCCTGGAGGTGAAAGTAAGTGGAACATAAACAAGAGACAGACAGACAGAGGAGGTTAGGAGAGTGGAGGTATTCCAGTAGCAACTCCCTCGCCCAGGCTTTGAATGATTCCCCTGGAGGTGAAAGTAAGTGGAACATAAACAAGAGACAGACAGAGGAGGTTAGGAGAGTGGAGGTATTCCAGTAGCAACTCCCGCGCCCAGGCTTTGAATGATTCCCCTGGAGGTGAAAGTAAGTGGAATATAAACAAGAGACAGACAGAGGAGGTTAGGAGAGTGGAGGTATTGCAGTAGCAGAAATCCCGCGGAAATCCTAATTACAGAAACTTCTGACTCCGCTGGGATTCGAACCCAGGTCACCGCGGGTGCAAACCTAGTGTGCTAACCACTCGACCACGGTGACTTCCATGGAGGAATACAGTAATGGAGACGTCCGTCAATAAGAATATCAGATCTCATGGATAATAAATCTGTGACATAAGAAACTATCGCATATGGATGGCTACCTTTATTAGGTTATTACTTTAAAAGCATGTAAGAAGAAAATTTAATTTATTGTTCTGATTTTGCCTATGTTAAAACTAATCAAAATGGGCGCTTTTATGTGACACCTTTGAGATATTGCATGTTCTCCAGTACTTATTCTTCGAAAGTGACTACTGACTTAAATAACCGACCTCAGTAGGGCGGCGGACTTGTAACCTGGAGGTCGGTGGTTCAAGTCCTGGTTTCGGCGTAGATTTAGCATAGCGAGTTTGAGTAGTTGTGACATCACGAAAGTGATTAACACAAACATGATAACTTTTAGATATTTTCTTCTTTTTTTGTAAATAACTGCAATCAATTAGTCCAGAGCCGCCCCAACAGCAATATTATTGTTAATATGGGATATTATTGTTTATATGGGATAAGGCAAGGGGAATGTATAATTAGGAAAGAACAGTTGGTAGGTATATCAGGGGCCGAATTATGAAGCAGGACTGAATATCCTTTTTTTACTTAAATAAAATAAAGATAATAATAATAATAATAATATCGCCTTATTTATGCTGCCCGATTAAGACTACTAAGGTCCCATTATTCCAGCAGTAAGCCCAAGACATATTATTATGTGGTAAAAATCCCAAATGGGAGGATAACTTGTCATGTCCCGGTTGGGTTTCGAACCCACGACTTCTGGAGTCTTTGGATTCACAGAGTGCCGCCTTTACCACTGAGCTACCGGGACAGACAAAGATAAACTCACCTTGCAACCCATCCTGCCGATTCACACTGAGTCCCATGGTGGACTCCCCGTCCTCCCCTGTCAGGACCTGATGCGGCCCCTGCCGCCCCTTCCTGGGCCGCCCTGAGAGTCCTGGCCCAGGCCCGTGCGCTTCTTGTCCAGGCGCCCAGTGATGGGCACGGGCTCCGCTATGCCCTGGCCCGCCTTGCCAAGGCCCCCCCTGCCTGACCAGCCCATCAGCCGCAGCAGCTTGCTGCCTGGAGACCAGCAGAGAGGTGGACATAAGTAATAATAATAATGTATGGTTTTATTTGTGGTGAAGCACAAGGCCTCTTCACAATTTTTGTGGGTAGCGCAGCATTACTAAGAGCCTCCTTTACTTTTCGAATTATTCTATTACATTCATTTTTTTTACTCTGGTAATGCCGCCACTGGTCGTTACTCATACAAGTAACTACTCATTTTTCCTCACGAGGTATAAGTGGACCCCGAACATTCAAGTACAGAGCAGAAAAAATCCTGCACCGCTGGGGATCGAACCCAGGTCACCATGCGTACAATGCCTAGCGCGGTAACTCACTCTGCCACGGTGACTTCTCGTGAAAGGTTTTGGGCCTTCAAGGCCTGCTACAACCAGCTAGTAGGTAAGTAACAATTCAAATTTAATTTCAAAATGAGTGTCTCACCTTTTTTTTAACTCTTCACTGCATTTTGTAAAGACTGAACTTATATATTTCTTTTAACCGACCTCAGTAGCTTGATCGATAAGTCAGCGGACTTGTAACCTGGAGGTCGGTGGTTCAAGTCCCGGTTTCAGCGTAGATTTAGTAAAGCAAGTTTGAGTAGTTGTGATATCACGAAAGTGATTAACACAAGTATGATAACTTCTATATATTTCTTTTACTATCTATAAAACAAGTCAACCAACTCATCCCCCCGGGGCACACTGTCCACAACAGTGCCGCCGCATTTCCTCTTTGAATTGCCTAAAAAAAAAATATCTAAAAAAAGTGTCTCACCTATATTTTTTTTTTTTTTTTTTCAAACGATATTATATATTTCATTTAACACGTCTTCTTTCTTCAGTGTGCTCATTACTGATGCCACATTTCCTCTTTGTACCGCGAAATTACTCACCTATATTACTCTCCGCCACCTTTTCGAAATCGTCGCTGATGTATTTCTTCTCCTTCTCGTCTCCTCCTGCCTCCTCCTCCTCCTCCACCTCCCCTCCCTCTGTCTCCTCCCCTCCCTCTGTCTCCTCCCCTCCCTCTGTCTTCTCCACCACATCCCGGCTCGAGTAGAACCTCGCATCCATCACCACGCACAGCTGGTTCGCCCTCAGGACGGGATCAGCCAGGGCTAGCAGCTTATCTCGCAGCTCCTTCGTCTTGGGTTTCGAGAGCGGAAACGAGCCCGGTTCGACGAGGTGCACGAGATTGGCGCTTTCGAATTTGTCCGCTAGGTGACAAAAGAAACAGGTGCTGGTTTTTAACAGGTGCACGAGTTTGGCGCTTTCATATTTGTCCGCTATGTGAAAAAGAAACAGGTGCGCGAGATTGGCGTTTTCATATTTGTCCGCTATGTGACAAAAGAAACAGGTGCGGGTTTTTAACAGGTGCGCGAGATTGGCGCTTTCGAATTTGTCCGCTATGTGAAAAAAGAAACAGGTGCGGGTTTTTAACAGATGCACGAGATTGGCGCTTTCATATCTGTCCGCTATGTGAAAAAGAAACAGGTGCGGGTTTTTAACAGGTGCACGAGATTGGCGCTTTCATAATTTGTCCGCTAGATGAAAAAGAAAGAGGTGCGGGTTTTTAACAGGTGCGCGAGATTGGCGCTTTCGAATTTGTCCGCTATGTGACAAAAGAAACAGGTGCTGGTTTTTAACAGGTGCACGAGTTTGGCGCTTTCGAATTTGTCCGCTATGTGACAAAAGAAACAGGTGCGGGTTTTTAACAGGTGCACGAGTTTGGCGCTTTTGGGCCGTGAAAGAGGGAGGTTCTTCGCAAATTGGGCCGTGAAAGAGAGAGGTTCAATAACCGCTAGAATAAAGGCTAGCTTTAACTTTTCAGCAATAAAGAATCGGTTGTTATTTGTCCACTCAAAGAGGATAGATACATCTAATGAGATAGAGAACGAGTTTTTTTTTAGTTAAATGCGCCGATTTGACAAAATACACCACTTAAAAAAAAATTGAAAACCAAAAAACAAACCATCGCATCGAACGGGATCTTACAAGGCAGATCCCATAGTGTTATATCACTATATCCTGAATTATATCACTTTTTAATGTCGGCTTAGCTTTTCGGAAACTTATAATAATATATTGTTGATTGTTTTGTAGAAAAAATAAAATAATTTTCCTTATATTCATTTCCTTATTTTGTAGTTTTTTTTCCGGATCGATCAAATGATTTAAAAATATTCTCTTCTCTTGAGCAATTGGTTTAGGAGATTGGCAATTGGTCAATTTCTACTTCATTTGAGCAATCAGCAAGGAGACATATTTCTTTACGCAGTTGATTTAGGAGGAGACACAGTATTTTCTTCAAGTAAAATTGGTTTTGGAGGAGGGACAGTATTCCATTTTCTTCAAGCAAATGGTTTAGCCAGCCACATTATCTCGCTTTTTTGAGCAATTATTTGGGAGGAGACATAATTTTCCACAATCTTTGAACAGCTATTTGGAGGAGACGTAATTTTCCACTCTTCTTGGGCAGTTGGTTTAGGATGAGAAAATTCAATATTTATTTTCACGAAGTTAAGCTGTACTTCTGGTGACAAGTAATCTTTTTAACAGCGTTATTCTTTAGCAGCTTTTTTGATATTTTTATTATTCTATAATTATTTTTAGGTCATTCACGATGTTTTTCAAAATAAAATATTTTGTAGAGTATTCCAGCAGCTGTGAGAATACTTCTGTGGTTCAAACAAATATGCTATCCTCTAGTCTCATATATCTTGATAAATTACCTTTTGTTTAAAACTACTTAACTATATATTCTCCGTCAGTTTTCATTTCTCTCCTATCTTCAATATAATAAAACTTACTTTTTTAAAGGAAAAAAAAACAAAGATAATCCAAGCATACCTACTACCTACATATATGCTAGCTTGTTTATATTACAATTTTACCACATTGATAACATGATTGGCAAAGCTTGTCCTCTCACATATTAATTTTCCGCCAATTCTGATTTTGCTCACATCTTGATTAAAAACTTACCTTTCTGACTATCTTACTTACCTATATTATTCTCCGCCAACTTTTCATAGTCGTCACTCACATACTTCCTTGGTGTATTTTGTTTGTCAAATCCCTGCTTTGTATTACTACTTGTCAATTGCTGTTTGAAGTTTGCGTATCTTTTGTCTCTGACATCTCCTAAGTCTTTCTTAAACTCATCTTTAGGATTATTGGCAAATATTTTGGTGCCTTCTAGTTTTAATGTTTTGTTGATGTCTCCTGTGGTAACTATCACATCTTTTATGGGATCGTCTTTTCTCTCTTCAACATTTCTTTTTTCCAGATCTTCATTGACGCCGTCATTTTCTTTTTTGGTTATGTTTTCGACGTCTGCTTTAATATCTTCTACGTCTTCTATTTCATCTTCTTCTGTTCTTTCTTTGACTTTCTCTTTCTTTTCGTCGTCTTCATCTTTCTCCACGATACTCTGACTAGAATAGAACTGACTATTCACCACGACACAGAAATGTTTCCTGTGCAATACAGGGCCTGCCAGTTCAAGTAGTTTCTCTTTGATGGTTCGTTTTTTGGTTTTCGAGATTGTGTTCATTGGATTAATCATGACCGTTTTCACAACTGGTAGAACTTTGAATGGTTTGCTACTTGTAACTGAAAGAGAAAAAAAAAAACGCGCGGGTAAATTTGTCAAATAGGTAATTAAAAAAAGAGATTGCCATAGGCAATAATCCCGCCCTTTAGTTAGGACATAATTATGTATAGGTATATTTTGTTTTTGTTTTTTTTTTTTTTTCTTGTTTATATTATTAATATTGTCAATTTTTATATTTAATTTTTACCATTTTTTGTCTGTATATATATTATGTTCTACTAATAAAGAGTTTCTAAATAAATAAAAAAGATTTAAATTATGCGCCATTTAAAATCAAGCGCTCTATTTTTCTTCTTTTTTTTCAGGCTTCTAATGTAAACAAACTATCTCTATATATAAAACAGAAAAAAGGACTACCTACCAACCTACCTATGTTTGTTTGTTTGTTTGTTTGTTTGTCCGGAGTTGTTTAGCCAAAACGGTAAGAGATAGCGAAAAATGTCTCAGAATTGACCCCCCCCAAAACCATTATCGCTTTGTCCAGAAAAATTATAAAAAGTTCAAAAAGGTATTGCTGTCCAGCAGTACGGCCATGCCTTAGTAAATTTGAAATTTAGTCCCGTTGCAAAGCACGGGCAAACGGCTAGTCTACTTTAAAATTTGAACAACAATTTAACATTTAAAAAAAACCTAAGAGTGGTTTCAGTTCCAGCCTGTATTAGTCGAATGGTATCATTACTTGTGTTAATCACAATAATGATGTCCCAGTGATTCCAGTCACACATATTGGGTTAATAAGTTCAGACTTCAGATTCTTTTCAGCTCAATCCTATTAGGTGAAAAGAAAGCATTATTAGCAATAACTTTACTAAGGACCCAAGAACAATTATCAATCATTCGCGCTCTCTCTTAGACTCAGAGGTACCAGAAAAACTGTAAGGAGGCTACCTTATGAAGATGGAGCTGGATTACCAGAGATCTACTGTTAATATCTTCTTCTTCTTCTTTCACTTTGCCTTTTCCCAAACCTACTTGGGGTCGGCATTTTCTACTGTTATCTACTGTTATTTCTTTTCCATAATGATGTCAGTCTGTTGATTAAATAATAATATTGTTGACTTCATATGAAAAAATAACTTGTAATTCTTAATAATCTAGTAATAATGTTTACCAATTGTTATTTTACCTATTCGCAAAGTGCCTTCAATCTGACCATCGGACCGATCATAGTGGAACAGGGCCTTCACCTGGGATATTTTGGCAGATCGCTGCAGATACTCAAAGTTAAGATCGGTCTCTGTCTTCATCCGGAGCAGAATGAGGTGACTCAAAGGAGGCTCTCGGTCCAGATACTTCTGTATGAGTCGGAGGTCGAGCCCTGATGCTGTGTTTAGGGGAGTTGGCCCTAGAAATAAATAAAAGGCTTGATTTATAATACCCACTTAGGGTGCTCAGGTGCCTAAGGTTGCATTTACCAATCCCTTAGGGCCAAGGAAAACAACACATATTTTCAAACTTATCTTTTAATGCAACTAAATAAGAAGAGGTTTTATATTTTATACTTCATTGGGTGTTGTCATCTTCAACAATGGTAGCCAGACAGTGGAGGAATGACTCAGCACTTCTACCACTGTCTTTAGAAGAGTATTTTTGACAATAATTGACAAGGGCCACAAGAACCAAGCCAATGCTGGTCTACTCCTTGTTTATAGTCCCCCAGCCAGACTTATTACTTTAGGAACAAATTTAATGAATAATTAACAATAGACACTTATTCACACTTTCCATAAGGACAAAAGAGACCCCTTATTCCAGCAGTTTTTATGTTGCAATCATTATGTGGTCAAATCTCAAAAGAGGATGATAAGTTCATGCTTTGAGTGGTGTTCAAACAAACGGATCTCTACACTAAGTGAATTACTAGACTACCACCTTAACCACTTGACCAAAAATGCATCCCTTATTTGTTGCTTTTGTAATTGTCTTGACTTTTAGAAAATGAAGGGGTTTTATATGTCATGTTCTGATTTTAACTTGGTCTATTATTTTTTTACATCAGCCAATTGGACAAACAATTGTTTCCAATTGACGTGCCTTGAGATTCAAAACAATTACCTGCATACCAGCTAAGTTTGCTAATCATTCAGGCACAGTTAACCACTAAATTTAGGTCAAGCTTAACCACCTTATTCAATTGTTAAATTGCTTAAACATTTAACCTTATTCAATTGTTAAATTTATCACTGGATAGCTTCCACTAGCCTCTAGCTAAACAATCAGTTATATTGAAGCAATATAATACATTGATGAAGAAATTAAACATTAAATCAATACTCTATGATTTAAGAAAGAATCAATATTGTTGAAAGTTTCCTAAAATATCAAATCACCCCTAAATGAACATATCGAGAATTGATAAATGTGATATACAGTATGTTTCAGAAAAGGTGGCCACCCCCTCGTAACTTTTGAACGCGACGGAATTTTTCAATTCTGTAAAGTCCTAAGCATAGGAAGTGCCCTATGGCCCATCCTGTGGTCATATTTATTTTTGGCCCCGGTCGGCCCTTCCGGCTTTTAGGCCATATTTTTTCATTTTTCTCGAGAATTTTAAATGGAATGCTATATTTTTTATTCCTGTTAATTAAAGTCCAAGTTAGGTTGAGTATAATGAGCTTTTAAAATTTTCAAAAACCTTATCAGGGGCGGAGCTAGTAGGGTGCAAGATTCAAAACTGTTACACCCTGTATTTCAGCGTTAGTTAGATTTTTTAGTACTTTTTTTATTTTTATAGGTTCAAAATATTGTTTTACATCATATGAAATCAAAAAAATATTCTTGTTTACTTCCAATCAGGGTCATAGTAAGGTTTTTGTAAAAGTACTTTTTTTCTCACGTAAATTTTTCCGTAAATTAGTGGTGCTCTCGAAATTGGCATTTTTAAAGGTGAAAGTCTGCAGTGACATATGTTTTTTATGCTTGATATCGAAAGAAAACTTAACGGAGAAGCGATTAAGATCATAAAAAAAAGCCATTTAACCTGCTAGTTTTTTCACGACAGTGTCCGGTAAAGTGGGTGAAATTCGTATTGGATTTTTGTTGTTGTTGATAAAACACAATTGACATAGAAAATTAATAATACCTAATAAGGGAATAATACTTCAATAAACATAACTAAATGCGAATATAAATGAAGATTATTTCTTCTAAATCAGTGCCGGATATATTTTTTTTTTATCTCTCTCTCTCTCTCTCTCTCTCTCTCTATCTCTCTCGCTTTTCCTCTTTAAAATAATTGAACTGGTTTAATTTTCACCCTCAAGAGTTTGGTACTTGACCTGGTATTTTTTTCTCTTAAATTTCGAGATAATTAGATTTTTATTTAAAGACCTGGTATTCATTGGTAGCAACACCAGTATGATTTTTTTTTTAATTTGGGTTGAATATCGCGTTTCAACTGCATGGTCATATCATAACGGGGGTGTTACCCTCCATTCGCAAGAAACTCACGAACCTGCTAAACACATTTATCTCACCCAGCCTGGGTTAGGCCGGAATGCCAGCATCACGAAGTCTTCTCCTCGCTGGACGTTGCTTAACTTCGGTGATCCTACAAGAATCGTTGCATTCAAAGTGCCATCGGACTGACTCCAGAATCATTGACAATGTGTTTTCTACAGATTTTACCAACTTACCAACTAAAATTGTCTCAAGATAAAAAAATATATCCGGCACTGATTTAGAAGAAATAATCTTCATTTATATTTGCATTTAGTTATGTTTATTGAAGTATTATACCCTTATTAGGTATTATTATTTTATTTTCTATGCCAAATTGTGTTTCCTCAACAAAAAATCCAATAATTTCGAAATTCACCCACTTTACCGGACACTGTCGTGAAAAAACTAGCAGGTTAAATGGCTTTTTTTATGATCTTAATCGCTTCTCCGTTTAGTTTTCTTTCGATTTCAAGCATAAAAAACATATGTCACTGCAGACTTTCACCTCTAAAAATGCCAATTTCGAGAACACCACTAATTTACGGAAAAATTGACGTGAGAAAAAAAGTACTTTTACAAAAACCTTACTATGACCCCGATTAGAAGTAAACAAGAATATTTTTTTGATTTCATATGATGTAAAACAATATTTTGAACCTATGAAAATAAAAAAAGTACTAAAAAATCTAACTAACGCTGAAATACAGGGTGTAACAGTTTTGAACCTTGCACCCTACTAGCTCCGCCCCTGATAAGGTTTTTGAAAATTTTAAAAGCTCATTATAATCAACCTAACTTGGACTTTAATTAACAGGAATAAAAAATATAGCACTCCATTTAAAATTCTCGAGAAAAATGAAAAAATATGGCCTAAAAGCCGGAAGGGCCGACCGAGGCCAAAAATAAATATGACCACAGGATGGGCCATAGGGCACTTTCTGTACTTAGGACTTTACAGAATTAAAAAATTCCGTCGCGTTCAAAAGTTACGAGGGGGTGGCCACCTTTTCTGAAACATACTGTATATACAGGGTGAGCATAAAGTCTCACCCCACCCCCCGTATCTCGAGAATGGCTGAAAATACAAGAAAACGCAAAAACTCGTATTCCTTTATTTTTAGGGGGATTAATTTTCAGCCAAAAAAAATTTGCTTACACGGCCCCAGTCAGGCTGGGCATGGACCAACTTTAAAATCCTAAATAGAATGGTATATCTTGTGGCATATTGTTTTAAAGGTCTTATTAAGAGAAGTTCATTACAACAAATTTCTGTGAGCTACGACTTACTGTTCTTGAGATACAGGGTCGGACGTCCTGCGTAATATCCATATATTTTGACCTATAACTCGTTCACCGTAAATTATCGAGAATTTTTTTCTTGTTAATAATAACTCCTTATGGCAAGACCTTTCGAAAAAGTTAAACTTGATTTGTTTTTTCGTTAATTTTTTTTCGACTGTTCGTCCGGCTGGCTGACGAAACCGACCAGAAACTAACATCGACAGAGTATGTCGAGTTATAACATGTTCGCAAGGTCTTGCCATAAGGAGTTATTATCAACAAGAAAAAATTTCTCCATAATTTACGGTTGACGAGTTATATGACAAAATATATGGATATTACGCAGGACGTCCGACCCTGTATCTCAAGAACAGTAAGTCGTAGCTCACTGAAATTTGTTGTAATGAACTTCTCTTAATAAGACTTTTAAAACAATATGCCAGAAGATATATCATTCTATTTAAGATTTTAAAGATGGTCCATGCCCAGCCTGACTGGGGCCGTGTAGGAAATAAATACTCACTCTGTTGATTACGCATTACATCATGTATAGTCTGACCCTGTATGGTTACACCTGGTGAACGATCCAAACGTCCCTTTTAGATAGATTTAAATAATAACTCCAAAAAGTGGTTTTTATTACTTTTTATTTAATTTCAACAACAAAAAAAAGACAAAATTTTTTAGTGAAAATTGAACAATCAGAAAAACCAAAAAAAAGTTCCACGTAACTGGTGACATGGCGCCGCCTAGCGCAAAACCAGTGAACTAATAAAGGCGGCTTTACACTAGGCGTCGACATCCCCCCGGCTTTGAAGGGTTAAACTTCAATTATTAATATCTAATTGTTACTACGACAAAAGAAAAAGAAAAAAATCTTAAAGATATATGCTTAAAGATTAATATTGCAACAAAAAAAAAAATACAGTTTACTGACATGGTAGAGGTGCTAATTTACAGACAGGCCTCTTGAATATGCCTCTGGGTGTCCTCACTGACGCCACCCTGACAGTCCCATCGGTACCAGGGAAGACCTCAGTGATAACCCCCATAGACCAACTCAAGGGGGGAGTATTATCTTGCTTGATTATAACCACCAACCCTGGTTCCAAGTTTTTAACCCGAGAGTTCCATTTCTCTCTAATCTGCAAGTCTGTGAGATACTCATTAGCCCACCTTTTCCAAAAAGATTGTACAATTTGATCTAATAATTGAAATCTAGTTAATCGATTCAAGTTTACATCAGATACATCACTAGCAGGTATAAATTTTAAGTCAGAGAAATTTAAAAAATGGTTGGGTGTTAGCGGTCGGCAGTCAGAAGGATCAGGGCTAAGTTTACATAAAGGGCGTGAGTTAAGTATACCCTCAATTTGAACCGTCACAGTTAAGAATTCCTCGTAGGTGAGCAACTGAGTACCCAATACCTTGAGAAAATGTGTCTTAAAAGACTTAACATTTGCCTCAAATATGCCTCCAAAGTGAGGACTTGATGGAGGATTAAATTGCCATTCTATCTTATTCTCCATCAACTCATTGGCAAAAGCCTGTTTACAACCATCACTTTGCAATAATTCATAGATTTCATTTAACTGGTTCTTTGCCCCCACAAAATTGGTACCATTATCTGTTAACATTGTTCTAACTGGACCTCTACGACACAAGAATCGCTTAAAAGCATTCAAGAAGGCTGCTGTAGACATATCAGACACTACCTCCAAATGAAGTGCCTTAGTTGCTAGGCAAATAAACAGACAAATATATGCCTTCACAGGTCTACAACCACGCTTTCGTTGGTAAATAATGTTAATCGGTCCCAAGAAGTCACAGGCAGTGTTGCCAAATGCCTTGAGACCAGTAACTCGGGCAGTTGGTAAGTCTGCCATCTGAGGGTTAGTAAATTTGGGGGCATATTTAAAACAAATATTGCATTTTTGCACAACCCCTCTGACAAGATTGCGACCACCAATTATCCAAAATTTCTGCCTTACAATTGACAAAAGTAAATAAGGCCCAGTATGAAAATTATTTACATGATAATACAAAACAATTAATTTAGTCACAGGGTGAGAAGCTGGTAACAGCATTGGATGTCGCTGACCAAATTCCAAATTTGAGTTGCTGAGTCTTCCTCCAACTCGCAAAATATTTTCGCTCACAAATGGATTAAGTTTTCTAATAGCACCACTGCAAGAACCAGATTTCTTGAGACTTTGAAGCTCTGAATAAAAAGACTCTTTTTGAATGAGACTTACAATGAATTTCTCAGCGACATCCAAGCTGTCACGTGAAATACATGACTTTAGCTTCCCCATGAATCTTAAAGAATAAATAACAATTCTTAACAATTTACTCCAACTAGAACATTTCATAAATAATTCATGGAGAGGGTTTTCAAAAGATGGTACCAGACTAACTATGGCCACTAATTTCTTTGCTTCTGGTAGTTCAGTAATTTTCATATCAGAATATTTTTTAAAAGGCCAACAAGAAACATCTTTTAACAACCAATCTGGTCCATGAAAATACATTTTGTTCTCCAGAAACTGAGCAGGCATTTCACCACGAGACAAACAGTCTGCTGGGTTATCAGTACCCTTAACATGATAGATATTACTACAATCCAAGTCCTGTTGTATCTTACTGACTCTATTAGCTACAAACACAGTCCAAAGGTGTGGTGATCCATGCACCCAACACAGAGCTACAGTAGAGTCAGTAAAACAGAAATAACTATCAATTGTATATCTTGGAGAATATGTAGTCAAGATCAATTTCATAAGATTAGACAGTAATAGGATACCACAGAGTTCTAAACGAGGTATACTTTCTACCTTGATAGGGGCAACTCTTGATTTAGCACATATTAAATTGACAACCACCTTACCATCAGGGAATGTCACCCTACTATAGATCTGACAAGCATAGCCTAGCTGACTTGCATCAGAAAAACCTATCAATTGAAATTTACAGTCCACATCCAACCCAATGTGTCTCGGAAGCTGTAGCGTCTCAAGCATTGGCAACTGTGCTTGAAATAGTTCCCAAGATTTCACAATATGAGTTGGAGGTGTGCTGTCCCAATCCATTTTTAGACAACATAGCTCTCTAATTAATAGTCTGACCCAATGCCAGTAATATTTTCCAAAGAGGGCTGTATTTCAAATCCTAACAATTTACATGCCTTGTGCGTAATCATATTACACATGGATCCACTGTCTAACAGAAACCTAAGTTCCCAAGGGTTACCAAGCTGGTTAAATACCTTAATTTTAACGGTGCTTAACAAGATACTAGATTGTGAACACACAGAGCTGACTACATTGGCAGAAACTCCAGTTCCCGTTGAACTTGATTCCTGGGGAAAATCTGGTGCCTTGGGATGATAAGGTGCCTTAATATCTTGAGGTTCTGTTTTCTCCATGTTACCAAAATGTAACATTGTGTTGTGCTTCAAGTGACATTTACTACAGGGAGGTCTTGTACATTCATTTGCATGATGTCCACTACAAAGACAGTTCACACAAAGCAAGTTTCTTTTCACCAAATTGTAACGACTGAGAGGTACCACATCCAAGAACAGCTTGCATTTGCCAATGAAGTGATTTTTGTGGCACAGTACACAGTTACTGGTCCTCTGAGAATCTCTTACAAGAAAAGAGTGATTGATTCTCTTACTAGGAGTAGGAGGCTGATTTCTCATTCCTCGAACCGGAGACAAAACACGGTTGTTCACCCTGACAATTCCCTTGATGAAATTCAAGAGCTTGTTGAATGTGGGGAATTCATCCTTTTTCAAGGACATTTCAAACTTTGTTTTGCTTACACCATCCAATTTGCCAGCTGCAATGTAAAACAGCAGAAATTGATCCATATCTGCAATTTTCAATGACTCCAGAGCAGCTACATTAGCTGCAAAGTGATCCACAAATGCAGCTAAATGTTGAGCCGATTCTTGTTTACATGTTTTGAAGCTGAAAATAGCATCTAAATAGTATGCCGCCAAATTGCGTTTATCTTGATATTTGTCCTCCAATGCCTCATATATAACTTTATAATTCTCACTTGTGGGGGGTATCCCTGCACACACTGCTAATGCAGGTCCAACTAATTTGGACAACAAATATTGTAATTTGTGGGCATCTGAGAGATCTGTTCTACTATGAACACTGTTTCTAAAAATTTCATAAAAAACAGGCCACTGGCTCAGAGTTCCTGAAAACTGCGGTATTTCCAGAGATGGTAGCTTTACTGAACTTCCTGGGTCATTGTCAGCAGTGTTAGCAGCAGTCTGAGCTGGTGTGCTTATACCTGTTGCAAGGAGTTTAAGCTTTTCCCCTGCATATTTGATATATCCAACCATTTCATCCACCGTGCTCAGGTCAGTAAACGAGACCTTTGATTCAGGTTTGAGGGTCAATTCCAGTATGCTACATCTCTCCGCAAGAGCAATGTACTCTTTGTACCAAACATCTAATGTCCCAATCTTCTTTTTGTAGATTGTTTTATTGGTCTCAGAATTAAGGGATCTACTTACATCATATAAAGCTTGAATGGATATAAATGTTTGCTCCTTTTTTGCTCTTACCACTGTAAGCTCAACTTCAGTCATCTTGCAACACAGACAAGATCACAATTCCAAGTTACAAAGGTGACACGCCAACGTGCTTTTCAAAGTCCAATGCATAGGCCGCTGGTTTTTCCAAATCCAAATCCAGAGAACAATTATCCGGTCTAGAAGTAACCAAATGAACGATCCAAACGTCCCTTTTAGATAGATTTAAATAATAACTCCAAAAAGTGGTTTTTATTACTTTTTATTTAATTTCAACAACAAAAAAAAGACAAAATTTTTTAGTGAAAATTGAACAATCAGAAAAACCAAAAAAAAGTTCCACGTAACTGGTGACATGGCGCCGCCTAGCGCAAAACCAGTGAACTAATAAAGGCGGCTTTACACTAGGCGTCGACACCTGGATTTTTTCTGTTGTCTTCAGCTTTTCTTTTTGTCCCAGTCCGACACACTTTGGACTCTGCAGCTTCAGATGCTGCGACAAATGTTCTCTGTATTTTACTTTTCTTGGCTTCACGATGGTCATCTGCTACACCTGTGATTTAAACAGAAGAGTTGATATACTAAATGGTTTCTTTCTAACCAGATTAGTAAGATTGTCAGTGTTCAGATATGATAAATATGGAGAAATATGAAATTTAATACATTGGAGCCTCAATAACTTACAAACCGTTTGAAATTCAGATTTTATTTTTTACAGTACAAGATGAGACCTCCGATGTTTCCAAAAAATATTTATAATAATATTTTCTCAATAACTAGTTTTCAGATCAAGAGAACAGGGAAAAACACATGGGTATTTTATTTAATCCAGTTTTTCTTTTATTTTATTTTAAATCACAAAAATAATAATTGTAAAAAAAAAAATGGCAAATAGTATTTTGAAGGAATTAATTCTTCAATTTCTTAATAATAATGACCGATATATGGGGGTACATTTATTTATTGACCATAGGTGGGGTTTTACTGCAGAAAACCATTATTAATATCTTTTACTATACCTTGTAAAAAATCTGTTCCTATACCTTTACAAAACTTTTACTATACCTTGACTCAGCACCTCAATTTCTTTCATAACTTTCTCAGGGTATCTACATCCAAGGAACTCAATGTTGTAAAATGTTTGAGCCAAACAGAGCAACTTGTCTTCATCGTAAGATTTCTGATGGGCCTCAAGGAATTTCTTTCGCATTTCCCAGTGTTCTGTAGGTTCATGGCTGTTCCGGTATTTGTCCCAGTAGCTCATATTGATATATTTACTGTGGACACCTCTAAAAATACTGCAAAAGAGAAACACTATTCCATATATTTTGTTGCTAAAATAAAGATACCTACTGATAATTTTTTGTTATATGTCAATGGCACTTCCTATTAGTTTAAACGTTCTGAGATTCATACTAGTCCTGAAGGTTTTTTTTACTATTTCTTAATCTACTGCTGGGAACGACTGATTGAACTCTAGTAACATTATTATGTAGATTATATACTTATCTGATAAAACCGTAATATATTGTCTATAGTAAAACTTGCAGAGCTAAAAAGGTATTACACTTCATTACAAAAATTTCCAGTTGTAGTAATAGTAGTACCTATGAATTAAGATTGGAGATTCCCACAAATTTCAAAAAAAAATTATATTTGGTCTGATTTGAAATTCGCGCTAAAACCATGATCAAGACTTATAAAAGATCCGTTTACAGCAAGAAGCCGACCTCTGTGGTCAAGAAGTCGACTCTTTCTTTTATTGACTCCGCACGTATTCATCTCCACCGGAGGCTACGGGTGCGAATCTCGGCCAGGGCAAATTTTTAGATAGAAAAATATTATTGGGTAATAGAGTTAGGTACATTGCCTCATGCAAGTGGGATGGATCAAGTCTATCACCTGTAATTTTAATTGCCTTGTAAATAAATGATCTATTTTATTAGAAAAATTTCATGAAAATCGGCCAATAAAGCTTGCAATTTACATTTATTTTAAATACTAAACTTATCATTACAGAAGAGCATGGCTGGTAGATCTCCTACTCTGTATCAAAACAGAGTTGGCTCCAGGGTAACTAAAATATTGTTGGGAATTATGTAACTGAAAATTAATACAAAAAGTTAAAGACGAGAGTTCGGCCGTTAATGCACAGCAAGATACTGTTTCTGAATGATGCAAAGCGTTTCGCCCCGATCAAAGTTTCGAATTCAATCTCATAGGAACAGTGGAAAATGAAACGCTTTGTAACGTTGCGAGACGAAATGCTGCACTCAGTGGAATCCCGGGCAAACACGATTCTGGTCTGTTCTGTATAGCTTGTTCATTCCGTGCCGTCTGTCTCCCTGGAGTGGGACATTCCCATACAAACATGGGTCATTCCCATACAAACATGGGTCATTCCCATACAAACATGGGTCATTCCCATACAAACATGGGACATTCCCATACAAACATGGGTCATTCCCATACAAACATGGGACATTCCCATACAAACATGGGACATCCCATACAAACAAGTGCTGGGCCAGACCGAGTGAACTTGAAGATGTTCCTTACACCCCACATACCAGACGAACTGTTTGCACGAACACAGATGTTCGTAGAGTAGATCGCCTAGGTATTGTGCTTAAAAAATATATATCCTCACATCTGTATCAGGCGATAAGAAGTCATGAGTTTTTACGACAAAGAATATCTATTGCAATTCAGAAAAGCAATGCCGCCTGTGTAATGGGTACAATACCCTATTCCTCTAGCATGGAGAATTTTTTTACATTTTGTAAATTGTATGTAAAATAATATAAAAATAAAAATCTAGAATGTATACCTATCAACAAAAAAAAGTTGAAAAGTTGGCTCGTCCTGAACCACATATTTCTATGAATGATCAACCATCTAGTTGGGCCCTGAACCACTTTTGTATTACTTCAGGGATCTTAGAACATAGGAGGATTTATTACTTCCTAAAAACCAAGTGAGAACTCACAGAATAATGATGACAAATAAAGACATAAAAAAGAAGAAAAGAAAAATACGCTGTTTATTTTTTATAGATTTGCCCATTTTATTTTGGTTAATTTTAGAACATAAGTTGAGACTATCAGATAAATTTATTTACAATCAAAAAGGATTTTTCAAAGGGGACGTGTGAAATTGTCACTGATATTAATGGACTTTCCTAGAGAGAGAAATATTAATTTGTAGGAGAATGTGATGAGTCTTAGCACCACCCTTCATCGAATTTTTGCTTAAATATAACTAAAACTTGATATAAATCGTTCAATAATGTGTTGTGCAAACACAGAGTATCCATTGATGCCTACTTTTTTTAAACTTCAATTATAATAATTATTATTGAAGTGTTAGTGATTTATACTTGCCTAAAAAATTCAAATTTAGGTACAAAAGAATGCAAAGATATTCACTCCTCAATTAGAGAATAAGTCCACAAATATTGTACCCCCCAAATTACCTGATGTTATAAAAAGACTTTGAGTCTCATATAAATATTCTTAGTTTTATTGTTATCCATCAAAAGATCACTCCACACATCCCATCAGATTTTCGTAAACATTTACTAAAGATATAACACAATCTAAAATAAGAACTAAGATTTCTAACATAAGATTAAACTAAGTACCTATTATATACAGCAGAAACAGCTAGAGGTTGAAAGTGGTATGTAGGGTTCACAACTTGAAAGTATTGCAAAGACAATCTTTCGCAAATAAATATTGAATTAAAAAGATTTAGTTTGTGACTTCGACCAAGAACTAGACCTTAACAATTGTTGGTCCAAGGACTATTGAAAAAAACTTTCCTCTAGGAAAAAGAAATTGAAAAAAAAAGTATAATGTACATTAAAAAAATCGTTGACATAGGATTTGTACATGTACAAGTATATATTTAAATTGTATACTGTGGGGATAAATTTGGTTTTACATATTATGTAGTAAAATCAACAGAGATATTGGAACAGTAGTATACATACAGTAACAGTATTATTTAATACACCAGTTTATAAAAAAAAACATTTGCTATTTACTTTTATCTTATCAATTTACAAATAAGATAGAGGAAGATATTGTTAACAATATTTTAATTATTATAAATAATTGGTTAGTAGTAGTCCAAAGACAACTGAAGCCATTAAATTCAACATATTTGCTATATATATTAGAAAAGCAAAAGACCAGTGTCATATTAACAAAAATAAATAATTAAATACACTAAGATTAGATAAAGAAAACTCAAGTAAGTATGAAACAATTTAGTAATTTAAGTGGTTCTGGGCTTAATAGATCTACTTATAAATCTTTGCCCTTATAAGATTTTCTATTATTATTATTAAACAAGATTAAAAAAACATCAAATGTAAATACATAACTGAATTATTTAGTATTTCGAAAGTCTATTTTTTGTCAATGTGATCTTAATTAAGTTATGGATCACATAGCCAACCTCCATTGTAGTCCTTGGGTGAATAATAGGCCAGAATTTTCCTAACAAAAAGTCTCTGCTTTTCAAGATAGAAGAGATACTCGTATGTACAGATGCACAGTTCTGAATCTGCTCCTCTCTCTCACAGATTAATTAATTCTTTCAAATAAGGATTTCCTCAAAAATCTTTGTAATCCTAAGAGCCGTGTTATGAAACAGGATTAGTTAGTCTTAGTGGACACTATCCCTTAACTTTCATCTTGACAACAACTGTAGAGGTCATATCTAAGCTGGGTTTTATAGCTGTATATTAGCTTTGTGGCGTAATGGAGCTGTAGTCAGCCTTCGTGACAGAAAATCTCAATTTAAAATACCTATTGGTCAGCTGATAAAATCTAAGGGTTGGCTTAGATTTACTAGTCCTGTTTCAGAATATGTATGGTTTAAAATGTTCATGTGAGAATTCAGATTAAAAAAACCTCAGATTTCCACCATAATTCAGGTTTCAAGTTTTGAATAACCTCATGTCTACTTAAAACTAAATGATTTTTTTACACATACAAAATTAATGATAACTTGGTACTGATTATTACAAGAAATGCACTAGAATGAAGTTGGTGTACATTTATCTGTTCAGATCCCGCACAACTGAATGTCCTATACTGCTTGCATTCTCCTGTTGATAGAATTCAGAGGTGGGATGTTGAGATTGAGAGGTTTGGGAGAGAAAGTTTTGTTGTTGCTGCTGCTGTTTGGGAGATGTTGAGTAGTGTCCTATAATTGGAGAGGATTCATTATCAAATTAATTTATAAAATTAAAGATATAATTTCTTTAACAAAATTCTGAAAAATAAATCTTATGATATGTTATGTACATCATTTTTCAGTTGCAAGGAAATACATGGAATTGCAGGAAAAAATAGCCTGTGTGAATTCTAATTTTGACCAGTAATTCTATTTATCATCCATACAATAAATAGAAATAATGGTCAAAATTAGAGTTCACATAGGCTATTTTTCACTGCAATTCCATGTATTTCCATGCAACCATTTTTTTTGAAATTATTCCATGCAACCAGTAATTCTACAGGGTGGACCAAAAAAACGTTTACACCCGTTAATGGTAGATTACTGACGACATTTCTAGGACGGATCTGCAATCCGTTTTTTTCGGATTCGCCTTTATAACTGCACAAAGTGATTTTTTGCAACTTTCTGAAAAAGTCCGACTTTGGCTTATTCTTCAGGTCAGAACTTTTTTCGTGTTTAAGATGAGTTGATTCTGAACATTTCTGCAGAAAGCCAACAAAATTTCAATGTTTCTAGCTACACTACTTTGTTTTTTACGGTTTGGTTTGGCATCTTTTTTGACACCTGAATAGAAAAAAAATTCTCATGTAAATTTTTTACACTTTGAAACACTCGACATTTGCCCGAGAAAATTTTGGCACAGACATGGGCAAGTTTGATAGAAGTTGGCGGCACACCCAAGGATGCTAAAAAATAATTTTACGATTTTTTATCACGTGATCTTCTGGGTAAACAAATCAGGTAAGTCTCAAAAAATGATGTTCAAAATCTTAAAAGTGTTGACCGTGTAGGGTCGTCTTGTACTCAAAGAGTAATTAGCTATTTATGTCTGATAATTATTTTCCTTGGAATTAATTAAAGGCCAGTCAAATGAATGATTGTTTGTTTCTCGATGATAGTTTTCAAGCATATTTTTCTGCATTCTATGAAATATTATCTTTAAACTTCTTGAGTTTTTTTAGTACAAGTTACATTATTATAATTCGGATGCTGAAATAGCAGATACGCATTTAGCATATGGAGTTGCCAACAGGAACATTTGGGATCACGTGAAAAACATAGTTTACGAAATCTGGTAGCAAGAATCCTGTTGCCATTCGATGACCTGACAGAAAAACCTGGAATCTTCCGCAACATTCGACCGAACATGATGAAAAGGTTCAACCTTTGCATCCAGGAAGGTGGACGCCACTTCCAACAGTTCCTCTAAGGGAATTGAGAAGGGAGAGAGAGAGAGAGAGAGAGAGAAAGGCAAGAAGGTAGAAGGACACTTCTGAGTTAGAACTAAGGTACTAAAGTAACCATTGGTTTCAAAATTTGTGTGAGGAGAATCCATAGAGTGTAACTATGGCTAAATAAAAAATGGCAACAGACTTTTTTATTTTGTAGTCATGAATTTTTTGCTGGCTCTGGCGTTCGGACCGGGTGGACTAGCTTACCACTGAGCTAATCGTGCGCGTCTAATCGTTTCTCATTGAACATACTAACACAAAATGTTTTTTTTTTAATACCTTTTTGTTTATATCAAAATAGTTAAAAACATATTAAAGACTGCAAAAGTTTATTAATTTTCCAAAATATTATCTTGTTTTTTTCAAGACTTCTATTAAGAGTTGGCAATCAGTAAATATTTGTTATTTAATTAGTATTGTTTATGATAGAAGAACCTACCTACATATTTACCTGGATTTATTTCATAAACTCTATTTTCGTTTGGAAAATTCGCTAGTTTTTTTTTCTCTCGTAGGGAAGCATAAGAAAAACCATCCTTACATTATCAAGGCAGTCTCTCAGGGGCTTACATGAATAATAATTATGTGTATTGTGATACCAATCAGGCGCGGCCGGTGGGAATTTGGTTTGGGGGTGCTGTCAAAATTTTACGAAAAGAAAAACTATGCAACATTTAATACATGTCTGCAAGGCCTAGTGGTGAAGTGGTTATGTCAGGGAGAGGGAATTCTGTGGTGATTTTCGAGAATTCTGTTAGAGTGGTTAGGTATCATAATAAAGTAATTTGTTTTAATTTATAAAAAATGATAAGCTGACGCAAATATATTATGATGATAATTTTGGAATAACGTTTATTTTTCACAACCATTGTAGATTTTTTTTTCAACATGCATGAGAAAAAAAATGTTCAAAAGAAAGAAAATTAGAATTTATAAAGGACTTACTCTTTACTCTACTGATTATTTGGAGAAGAATCCATTCGCTGGATTTCGAACAAAACTTGTGAATGGCTTTTTCATTGAAGTCAGAATCAAATATGTATGTTTGAAATCATTTTTTTGACAAGTGAAAACAAAGAAATCTTATTCTTAATAAGATGTCAACTGAATAGATTTTGTTTTTCCATACCTGCTTTGAAATGTAATTACCTAATTCCTATGTGATAAAAAAACAATACATTCTATACTTTTTTCATTAAAAGTAAAAATATACATTTTTAACTTTAAAGAGAATGAATTGATAATGTTAATTTAATTTTAATATCCTTTATAAGAAGTTTCAAACCCAACTTAAATTGATTGCACAAATTTAATCTTAAAATGAATTCAAAAAGGATAAAATAAATGTTATAATTATAGACCGATATGTTTACAAAACTTTGGGTAAAATAAACTGTTAGGTAAATTCAATGATTAATTGTTATTTGTTACACTGTACTTTAAATCATTAAATAAATTGTAACCGATTATTAATTAATTTTCAAAACAAAAACACGTGAAATTATTAACATAAATTACGCGGAACGGAACGAAAGGGCACAAAAGAAGACCAGGTCATTCGCGGCGCGAGTGAGTCAGTGAGCCCCTGAACTAGTTGACAGTAGTTGTTGTCTAGTTCCTTCTTCCTTCCGACTTCCCCTCTCCTCATGAACGGAAATCTAAAAATAACTTGCATTTTTCTCCCGCATAACTCTAGAGCTCTGAAGTTAATCAGAAATTTTTCAGCGGTAACTATCTTTCTCCCTGGAGACAATTTCTTTTCGTTTCTTTGTCCCTCTCTTTGCGCCGCTGTGCGGGTTTATTTGGTTGCTCCATGCCTTCTCTTTCAAGAAGGCATGAGCAGATAAAAGAGAAATGCTCTACGGAGCGCGGCAGCGCTCCGCACGGAGAAGCCAAAAAGTAAGAAGAGCGTATTAGATTTATGTTCTCTACAATCAAGCTTGAGTAAAGATTTATCTAATTAGGTACCTAGTTTTTATTTAGTACGATTTTTTTTTATATAATGATAATTTTATGAATTGATTGTTCGAGATATGCCTAATGATTTTCATTTACTACAAGCTAAAGAACCACGAAAAAAAAACTTTTTTTTCCTTTTCGTCTGGGGGTGCTGGAGTTCCGCAGCTCCTTAGCACCGGCCGTCCCTGATACCAATAGTATCTGATATAACTCAATTTACAGATGGTATTACCCCCAAAAAACCCATAAGTTGTTGGTGTTACAACAGGTCAGATACAGGTATGAATAAAATGTTCCATCAGATTTTTTTGATAATTAAAATAATATTGACCGTCGAGAATTGAACCTCGGTCATACAACTAACACTCTTAGCACTAACACATCTAGCTAACACCACTGACAATCTGAGAAGCACGAAATTTATCATTTAAATTTTCCTAAACTGGCTGATGAAGGCATGTGAGACCGCGGTATTCAAAAAAAGCAATGTAAACAATTTTTGTAAACAATACAAGACCCCCTTACACAGTCTACAGCTAGAAAACTCTTAGGATTTTTGAAGAGTTTTTGGCAAACATCTAATAATTTTTCCCAGAAGATCACGTGATAAAAAATCGTAAAATTATTTTTTTAGCATCCTCGGGGCGGCCGCCAACTTTTATCAAACTTGCCCATGTCTGTGCCAAAATTTGTTTGGACAAATGTCGAGTGTTTTATTTAGTAAAAAAGTTTTTTTGAGTGTTTTTTTCTGTTCAGGTGTAAAAAAATATAACAAACCAAATCGTAAAAAACAAAGTAGTGTAACTAGAAACATCGAAATTTTGTTGGCTTTCTGCATAATTGTTCAGAATCAACTTATCTAAAACAGGAAAAAAGTACTGACCTGAAGAATAAGCCAAAGTCGGACTTTTTCGGAAAGTTGCAAAAAATCACTTTGTGCAGTTACGAAGGCGAATCCGAAAAAACGGATTGCAGATCCGGCCTGGAAATGTCGTCAGTAATCTACCATTAACGGGTGTAAACGTTTTTTTGGTCCACCCTGTATATCTTATTAAAACAATAAATGAGACTTAGTTTAAACTGCTAGCAAAAAGAGACTTACATTGTGCTTGTGCTGGCAGTATACATAAAATATTGGTAATAATTTTAATAAAAATACAAAAAATACACTTACCTGAGGATGGAGAAGAACTCAGTTTGTTTTTCTCTCCAGTACTCATTTTGGAGAACATTGTCAATGCATCGGGGAAGTTGGGAGGTGTAGCGGGTGTGTTGCATGGGGTGACCTAAACAACAATGTAAAATTGAGTAATAAAAGTCATCATAAGAGGACTTTTTATGATAAAAAAATGGAACATTAAGAAGGAAGAAAGCTATGATTTGAGAGTGGATAATCAGCATGGAAAACCTATTTCAATAAAGAGTTAAAGTGAAATTAAGATATACTATAATAAAATCTAGAATAACAGTTAACCGGAAAATATGGTAAGGCTTTGAGACCAAATAATAATAATGCTTTTTCTTTGTGTTATTATGTCACAATTTTTAGTGGGTAGTGCAGATTCGTAGGACTTTATCACTTTAATATATAATATCTTGTATTATTTTTTGCCTATGCTTCACATCAAAGCAGCAACTCATTTTTCCTCACGAGGTATGAGTGGACCCCAAACATTCAAGTACAGAGCAGAAAAATTCCTACTCTGCTGGGGATTGAACCCAGGTCACCATGTGTGCAATGCCTAGCACACTCTGCCATGGTGACCAGACACATTCAAGAATCAAATCAATTGGATGGACCCTATGAACAGTTGCAACCTAAAATACCAAATTTTCTGATGGGTCATTCATAATTATATGTCAAGACAATTTGTAAAAAAAGAAGAAGAAAATACATATTTAAATTTAAGTTATTAAGGAGGAAGAATACCTTGTTTTAATTATAATTTATATTTTTGATAGTGACAAAACTTTTGAAAGTTTCCTTTAGATCTCCAACTGATCTCAGTTGCTTGATCAATAAGGCAGTGGACTTGTAACCAGAAGGTCCATGGTTCAACTCCTGGTTTTAGTGTAGACTTAGTAAAGTAAGTTTGAGTAGTTGTGATACCATGAAAGTGATTAACACAAATATGATAAATTAATTAAGTTATTATTAGGTTTTTCATTTTTCAATTTGTTCTTGTGAGAGAGGGACAGACATGGAGGCACCAAAAAAAGTAATCACTCTCTCCAGCTGTAGCCATGCTGGTTACAACAACAATTATAGCATATGGGCTGTTCTGTGATAAGATAAGAAAAATAGAACCAGACTTCAATTAAAGATATAAGTTCTTAGGAAAAACTTATAACTATACACAACTCTTGGTAAAACAAATAAACATCGAAATGATTTGAACATAGAACTCTTGGCTTTTTTTGTTATATTTAATTATTTAAACAAAAAAAGCCAAGTGTTTTCTATCTTCAAATTATTTCAAGACTTCAATTGTTAGGACAAAATCAAGGTAGTTTTTTTGGTGAAGTTCATAAAATAGGTAATTGTACAAGGTATGTACTACTTACTTGACCAAATGGATGTGGAGGGCAAGGTAAAGTGGCATCCTGGAAGAATATGCTCAAGGCTGTCTGCAAATTAAAAAAAAAATAGAAGTATGGATGAAAAACACAAAATTTAAATTATGTTTCTTGGTTGTAGATAGTAACATAAAATTGCTTTTTGCTGCTGCTTTTAGGATTCCTCCCAACTTAATGAATAAATTTTTCCATAAATATTTGAGAACATGACAGTATAATTATGCCACCCCAAAAACTGTTGAATAAAGGAACTTTCAAGTTCTAGTTGGGTAGTATAAACAAGTGTTTATTATTTATTTGTTCCACAAACGGATATGTTCCATTAAACTTCCATTAAATTATCTTGTCAACTTTTTTGGACCCCAATTAACTGACTATGTCCTTGGAAAGTGAATATTATGTCTAGGTTTTTCAACATTATCAACAGAAAATAGAAGAACATATATACCACAATTTCTCTGAGTGTTTGGTCTTTTGCTAAAACTTTTTCTGGTCCCAAGAGCAAAATGAGTGAAATCTGCTCAAGTTGTAATCTAATAGCTAATAGCTGTTGTGACTTTTTCAGTTTCTTGAATTGTAACTAGATTCTGTATTGATTAAAACCAATCTCTTAAACTCTCTCATAGTTTAGCCTTGAAAAGTTATGCTTGCTATAAATATCAGAACAATAGAAAGTAATGACATGACAAGTTGTAGTTATATTAATCCCAAAAGATGTTAAACTGTGTCAGAGATGATCAAGCAAGTTCTGAGTGAGGGAGTCTGAAAGATAAGAAAAGCAATCTCCATTTATGAATTGGAGGTACTCACTTCAAACTGCCATTGAGCTGCTTGCAAGATTTGTTTGGCTTGATCCCTAGCACACCCAGCTGCTACCACGAACTGATTTATCATCACTTGCTCTCTCAAAGTTTCCATTTCAGCATGAAAACTAAGTAAAACTGTTAAAATACACCAATGAATTGGTTAAATCTAATATATTCCCTGTTGAATTTACTGAATTTCACAATAATTTCGGGATCCTTTGTTATTTGTTTTTGTTGTTGAAAAATATTTTTGTTTATGACGTTTGTTCCCTACGAAGATGATAAGATAATAGGAGTGAGGATCTTTGGGGCAAATACCATTGGATCAAAAAGAAAGATGGCCGCCAGGGTTTCTCAAACTGTTAAAATGTGTAGTTTATCAATATTTTACATATTGTCCTTCGCGATTTCTACCTTTATTGTTATTTTGTTTACTTTTTGTGATATTTTTTTTCTTCACTTTTCTGTTTTTCATTTCTTTTTCTCTACAATACTATCAATTTTATTGATGAAAATAGAGTGTCCTGATACCAATTCGCCGGTCGATGCCTGTGTTATAGTCATTGGAAATTTGAGTAGTGAAGTTTTTGATGAAAGGAAGTGTAGAATTCTTGCCAAAACACACAAATTCTTCAAACTGGAAAAAGTTCATTTATTTTTCTCAGTGTAGTTTTATTCAGAGATTTTCTGGATTGATCAGTTTGATGTCACCATGAGCAATGAAAATGCTCTCTGAATACAATTTCAGGAATACTAACAGAGGCCAAGGAAATCACTGCATAACTTAACTCTTTGACTGCCATGGCACAACTCGAGTTGTGCCAGTACACTTTCCCACCCGGCCATGGCACAACTCGAGTTGTGCCAGTACACTTAGGGGAAGTGTACACGTATTTGGTTTGGCCGGGTAGGAAACATGTCAAGATTAGCTCTGGCAGTCAAAGAGTTAAAATAACTCACCCTGTATAAGAGTACTTCCATTCGCTGGAAACTTACAAACCTGCTACCCTCATTAAGCTCACCCAGCCTGGATTGGGCCGGAATGCTAGTATCACGAAGTCTTCACCTCGCTAGGTGTTGCTTAACTTCGGTGCTCCTACGAGAACTGGTGCATTCAACTGACGCTGGTGAAACCAGCCTTCAATGTTAAGATTATTAAAAAGCATTTACACTGAGGCAACTTCCAAAGCAACCTGCGGCGTGCGACCTTGCTCCGTGATTGATTTTATGATTACTACCTATTGTTTTCTCAAAATCGCAATACTTTCTCCATCACTGATTAGATCAGTTGCATTCTGGCTTGAGTGGCCGCACGCTACAGGTTGCTTTGAAAGTTTCCCCAGCGTATTTTTTTTTATTTCATTGCTATAAAGAGTGAGAAGAGTAGCTCCTGACTGCATACGTTTGAGGTCTATGTTGTAGCCTGACCACTCCATAGTAGGTATGCCTCCCGACTGATGGACGAGAAGAGACACAATACTTCCCTTTAGACTGTGAGAGTAAAGGGACTCTTCAGTCTCATTCTTGCAGAATAAATCGAGTATTGTATTTAATTTATGTGCTGTTGACGAGTGGATCGGATGGTCTCTTATGCAAAAAAGTACCTAGTTATTATGAATACAATTTTTTTGTAGATTCTAGGGATCAAACCCGGGACCTACCACATGTTAAGCGGAGTGCTCTTATCTTTGAGATAAAGTTATCATAACAAAATAATAGGGTTGGTTTTGTCGAGGGTTTGGTCACGAGACCTCTAACAATCAACTGTTTCGTACATATGTCGATCTTCCATACAAATTGAAAGACTCAGCAATATAATTGCTTCCTAAATAGTCACCTTGGCCAAAATAGCATGCTCGGCTTGCACTCCAGGTGACTCGGGTTAGAAACATTTTCGGCCCTGTACCTACTCTGTCCACCCTAGAGACTATAAATAGTCTCGTGAGGACAAGTCCACAACAATCAGTGGCGGCATTACGAGATTGATTGCTTGGAATAAATATGACGGTTGGTTGGAGATATTAGCAATAGTTCTCGTAATGTCGATGTTACCCACTACATCTTGTGACATAAAAATAATAACATAAATAACAGCTGTCTCTACTTAAATCTTCCAAAGATGATAATTGTTGCTTTCTTAAAAATATGTTTTCTCCTGTTTTCATGGTACAGGTCATGAGCCACAGCCACTCAGATAGTAAAATTTTGAATTGTATTACTTTTAGTAGGTATGTATTATTTTGGCTATTAGACAAAAAAGATTTGGTCAATCTCGGCTTGATTCCCACCTCAAGTTGCCTTCTCCCAACCTAAACCATAGCTATCTACACATTAATGAATTGTTCTATGAATATTTTTATTTATACGTGTAGAGTAAAGAAGGCTAGCGAAATGTAAAGCTTTACTGCCCACTATTCATTACCTAAAAAGTATATTTATGTATAGAAAGTATTGTTTTTAACTCGTTAATCGTGTAAAGTGTTTAGCGCATTGCGTAACAGGAAGGTTGAATGCATTTTGGCGAGAAAGAAATGTAATGCTTATTGCTTATATTTTTTTTTCCAGGAGTAATACAGAGAAGAATATTCTAAAGCGGGAAATTTTGAGAAAAAAAATCATTAAAAGAAGACAAATACACCAGTACTCGTAGGATCACCAAAGTTAAGCAACGTCCAGCGAGGTGAAGACTTCGTGATGCTGGCACTTCGGCCCGCTTTGATACAGATGAAGGGGGGAATGATGGTATCATTTCAAAGTTTGCTAGTTCTTAACCACATAATTCTATGTGTGATCTGATCAACCATCTTGTAGACTTGGACTTTTTCTTTACAAAAACCTATAGGTAGGAACTGCAAGCTAGCCTGGCTTGAAAGGGTTGGCTAGTCAGTTCTCTGTTTATAGTCCTCAAGCAAGATACTAGTCTTCTCCCTGTTTAACATCCCCCAGCTAGACTGATAGTACATCATGGGTACACTGTGCTTCAAATTTGCTAATAGAAAATTCTCAGTCACTTCACCTTTTGTGTACAACACCTTACTATTTAAATCAATTGCCAAACCTTGTGCATCAAAGGGCAATCTGATCAATAATATCCTTGTTAATTTTAATATATAAATGTCAAAGTCACTGACCACTCACTGACTGATCATCGCTCTACAGCCCAAACCGTAAGTCCTAGGAAGCTGAAATTTGGTAGGTAGCTTTGTCTTATAGTCTAGATGTGCAATAAGACGGGATTTTTCGAAACTCCCACTACAACACCTGCCATTGGCAAAAAAGGATTTTTTGCTTTCATGGCCATGCCTCGGCCCGCAAAGCGGGCGACAGCCCGCTTGTAATTAATACAGTCTAAAAAATGTTCCTGAAGATGTATATAATTATATAAAAAAATCTACATTTGCAGGGATACATTTTAGAAAAATCTACATTATTTTGATGTGGATTCTCAGCCATTGTAATTTATCTCCAAATTTTATTAGTAGAATTAGGGTCAAGGGGGGTAATTACGAACGATTTTGAGCTACATTTTATAAACATATCTGTAACCCTGAGTTGCTTTTGTAAAATCCATGTCTTGTGATTTTTTTGGTATATAGACTTATTTAGCATTCTAATGGTGCATTATAAATAGTTTTGTGCATACTGTAGTATCTGTTTAGTGGTGTTCTTATTTACCCCCGCCTGTTCGCATTTACCCCCGCCTGACGGGGGGTAAATGCGAACACATTATAGAATATTAAAAACAAACTTTTTAATGACAATATGTGCTTTTTATGTACAAATAATACACCAAAATTGTACTTTGTGTCTTTAGCCACCTGTATGACAATATGCAAAGTTTATGGACACACAGGATAGTGGTTTGAATCCTAACCACGAGGGTAGTCAGCTCTTATCAAATAGGGTATCTCTATCTTGCAAATAATAGTAATAATAATAATTTCGTGTCCGTGAGATAGGTATAGATACCTAAATCACGGTGGTGAGAGTATTATATGGACGCCCAGATCCAATGTCTAGGCTCCTTTCATGTCCATTGATTCTATTTGGTTTTAACATCCTGACTTGAGATAGACAGGATGGGTGTTTCACCCTCCATTCGCTGGGAATTGTACCAGCTACCCACATTAACCTCACCCAGCCTGGGTAGGGCCGGAATCGTCAGCCTCACATGTTCGGAGGGGACAGAATTTTCTGTGCGAAAAGTCTGCTCCAACCGGGAATCGAACTAAGGATATCTGGACTACGGGCAGTAGTCACAACCGTTACGCCACGGAGGCTGGTAATAAAAGCATAATAATAGTAATAGTTAATTATGAGAGCTTTTGAAAGGTGTTTTATATATTTTTTAATTTTTTTTTTACAGATTTTGGTCTTATCAATAGTTTCTAGGTCATGGTCTATCTCAGATTTGTCTTCTTCTACCTTCATTTTTTTCTTCTTTTTTGAAACTGTTCCCCCTATATTTCTTTTCGTTTTCTACACTTTCATTTTTCTTCCTTTCTTTTGCTATGTTCAAGTACACAAATACCTTCATTGGGTCCAATACATTAGGGTACTAATATCTTGGTACTTCTTACAACCTCCCAGTATTTCAGGATTTTGAGCCTTACGTTTCGAAAATTCTACTTTGGTTTGCGGAATCTCAAAACACTGCCGTTGCTCTTCTGACAGCCAGGTTGCCATTAAAAACATCTACGATAGCAGATATCATTTGTGCTTCTGTATACAAAGGAGGTGGTTTCTTCATCTTGTAGTTCCGGGGCATTCTGAGTGTTTTGATAAATACAAAAAAAGTTATAGGGTAAAACAAACACCCAAAATATGCGTTCGTAATTACCCCATAGCAAAAAAATGCGGGGGTAATTAAGAACACCCAAAAACTATAACTTAAAAAATGGTTAAAAAAAATTATTTTTGTAAAATAATAACCAAAAACATGCTTATCAATAATTAAAAGTAAAATAATGATAAAAATTCAAGTAACACTTACCTATAAAATTGTTTTAAAAAAATCAAAAACTTCAAAAATCAAATTTTTTGATAGATCTATTTTCACTAGCTTACTAACTACAACTGAAAATAAATACTATCGAAAACTCGTGTTCAACCTGTAAAAACAATTCAAAATAATAGTATTCAACCACCAGATTCGAAATATCTTATCCTGTTTAGGTACAATGACCACTGTTCGTAATTACCCCCTGTTTGTAAATACCCCCCTTGACCCTAGTGCTTCTTTGTGCAATGGCCCATGGTGCAAAGAAATCAAGATTCATAAAAACCATATGTGAGTGACTAAAAAATATAACAGGCACCACAACAGCTACAGCTGGATGGTATCTCCGCTGAAGATTGTCTCAATGCAGAGAGACAAAAGGGTTGGGTGGAAGAGTTTGCCATAGGTAATAACCCCGCCCCTTAGTTAGGACTTGTTTTTATATATTTTCTATTCTTTTTCATTTTTTATTGTATATTTATATATATTGTTTCCATTTTTTTTAATTGTTAAAATATTTATTTGTATGTACATAATGTCCATTTACACCTAACAAAGCATTGTATAATAATAATGCAACCTCCATGTTAGGATCCCTCCCAGTTCATAAAGAGAAAGAAGAAATTTTTGTTTAAAATAAATAACTTTCATTTCATGAGAGCTCAATACTGTTATATTTGCTTAGTTATTTAACTTTCAACAGGCATTAGGTTGTAGGCCAGTACAGGAATAAGTTGTAAGTGCGTGATAGGTGACAGAGCCAATTACTTCTGGTACTTGTTTAGGAAAGGGGTGAGCTAGTAAACATACTACAGTCCTGACATGACATTGAAAGGGGGTAAAAGTAGGTCCTATTCTTGAATTCTCACTCATATCTCAAGAATTATTCATTATTTTAATATCATTATATGTACCTACTGAAATTGAAGCAAATAAAATTTGATAATTTATCCTACTTTGAAAAACTTCCCAACAGCTTTCAAGATAATTATATTAAATTTATTCTTCAAGAAAAATAACTGTTTTCAACAACAAAAACAACCATAACACACTTCAATGACAGTTCAAGAACTGGTGTATTCCACTGATACTGGCTTTACATTTTCTTTGTGAAGGGTTGAAAAATTTAAAAGTTTCTTTTGTATCCATGGCAACTATACCTCTATTGAACCTTACCACCACCAGCCTTGAATGCTCAAATAATCAAGTAATTTTCACTAATTGAGTAATTTTCTGATTTTCTCTAATTGAGTAATTTTTTGTTTGATACTCAAGGACCTGAGTACTTGATTAAAATCATGAGCCCTAAAACTAATAATTAAAGGTATATTAGTGACCACACAATAACACAGCTCATGGGCATAGCCAGGATTATGGCTAGGGGGGGGGGGGGCTAACACAATACTTCCAATTTCTATTATTTAGAAACTTAAATCATAATTTATTTAAAAATAATTACAAATGGCCTATGTAAAACACTAATATACGTGTATACATACAAAGATTTGTCTAAATCAGATGTGATGACTTTTTTTTTATTATGCTTTATTAGGACAGAGTACAATGGTAACAGTATAAAATTAAGAAAAAACAAACAAATGACAAAATAAATAAGTAAAAAAAGAAAATAACAATAATGTCCTACCACAAGATCAATAAGATTTGTGCAACAAAATAAACAATTTACCTAATCATATGAAGTTAATAAAATTAAAAGACACTAAAATATGATAATGCTTTTTATCAATAAGAAATTTACTATCATAATACAGACTTGATTTTGATGTGAAATAGAGACTTAAAATAAATCTTTGATTTTGACTTAATAAAGAAAACAATTTATCCAGACTGGATTTACGTCCTAGTCAAACTAAATGTTTGATTAATTTCAACCTCTTTCTGAACTTACTCTAAGCTTAATGTTTGAAAAAGAAAACATTTTTTACATTTACTTTTTTAATGTAAAAAATCCTTTATTTCTGTCTTTATTTATTCATACTTAATTTTTTTAACAAAACAAATAACTCAACAATTTATAACAAAATAATTAAGAAGACCAACAAAAAGAAAAAACAAAAATAAAGGTTGATAATGTGAGTGCTGTACTTTAATGCCAACTTTTTATAATAATAATATTTTTATTTTTATTGTTTAATTACATTACCATGTACACAATTTCTTATTCTAGTCTTGAAACTAACTTAGATATTTATATTTACTTATTTTAAAAACAAATAATAAAAAGAGGAGAAAAATGCTAAGAATTGAGATATAGCAGAAGGATGACAAGGTAGAAAGACAGAGGAAAATGTTGACTAATTGATGAGAATGATACATACATTTATATAAATAAAAAAACAGTGGTGAGGTATAGTGATAAGACTGTATGGTAGCCAGGTCACACTGAAATCTCAGAAAAAGAATACAACATAAGATCAAAAAGTTTTTCTTTTAAAGAATTTCAGGGTGGAGGGATTTTAGATCAATAGGGAGGCTGTTGTAAAATTTGATACCCTCTGTAAGGAATGATCCAAACATGATTGAGTTAGAGCTGAGAATGATATTTTTTGGTGCAAGTACTTGCGAGTTAAGATTTAAAAGCAACCTTAAAAGTTGATTCACACACACCTGTGACATGGCAGTTCCATAACCAGAATGTGATTATCCCGGCTGTGAACACAGTGATTGCTATTCACACTGGTCAGTGCTCCAACCATGCAGTGGCAGTGCACTTGCATGAAAACACTGGTAATTTCAGAGAAACACTGGTAAAATCAAAATCACCGGCCGTGAAAAATATTGTCCGTTATTAATGTGCCAGATCACAGTACAAGCACTATTTGCACTGTCATGGTCACCTGCCGGGCGAGTGGGAATAGGGCCCTTCAAATTCCTACAAGAATCTGATTTTCCTCGCCGGAGGGATCACGTCATAGACGTGACACTGTCATGTCACAGGTGTGTGTGAATCAACATGCGATTAGCTCAGTGGTTAAGCACTCGCTTGCCATGCGGAAGGTCCCGGGTTCGAACCCCCGCGCCGACAAAAATTTGTATTCTTAATTTGGTTACAATTGTTTGTAAGGGATACCTTCCGGTGCGCTCGTGTTGACCCAGCACCTAAATGGGAAGTATTGTGTCACTTCTCGCCCATCAGAGGGGTGGCATACTACGGGATGGGCAGGCTACAACACAGACCACAAGCGTCTACAGTAGCTCCTGTTTCATGGCTACGAAATAAAAAAGGCTGTGAAACACTCATCTTTAAAAAAAAAAAAAAAAAAAAAAACCTTAATGGGGTACTGTGGGTATATTTTTTCTCTATTTCTAAAACATAGCCCCAAAGACATAGAGGTAAAAGGGTTTTAGAGTTTCTTGACATATTAAACTGTTAGCGTAATGGGACTTCCTGTCTCGAGCCGACAGTCTAAATAAAGCACTACTATAGTACTATACTATACTATACTATTAAGTAGTTTCCCAATAACTTGGACCTTGGTGAGACTTTGTTCAGCCCCTGCTTTAAGTACAGTTAACTCTTGATATTTCCAAGTTGGAAGGACATAAAAAAACTTTTTATTTATAAAGAGTTGGAATTATTTAGAGTGGACTGTACTAGTGACCACAAAATAATGAAGCTTTCAAAACCACAAGTAAGAGAGTCTCTTCAAAAATACCATTCCTTAGCTAGCTGTAAACAGTTACAAAATACAAACAATAATGAGAAATAAACTGGTGTGACACCACAACAACTGCAGTTAACAATTTTTCTTCTTTGAGTTTTTGTAGTTCTTTAATATATAGCTTTAATGAGCATAAATAGCAGAACTTAGATGAGAGACCATCTGAGTATTGGCCTTAATCTGATGATTTTCCAGCTTTTTTTAGTTTATGGGTTCTGATCACTTTTTTGGTAGTAGCTACAATCTGAAAAAAAAAAAACACATTTAACTACATCATAGAGACATGCTGACAATCCATCTCATGTTTTTATTGGGAAGAAAGCTCAGTGGTATTTCATTGTTTTGTCTCCAAATACAATAACAGAGTGTCTTGCTATTGGTAATAGAAAAATGTCTAAAGAAATCTTTTGAAACATTAGTTTTCCGGCTTATTTAAATACGGGTCAATAATGACCTGAATACCAGTCTGACATAACAGGGCTAAATAATGGTTTGGGTTTTGAAAACTGAATTCTATATTCATGTACCCACCAACCTCTTAATAGAAGCTTCTTGGACCTTAGCAATACATGCACCAGCTATATCACCAGTAGGATAAATGAGATTGCAAGCTGGAATATTCAAAATACATTTATGACACATTACTTTCTCCTTGTTGTTGGCATTGTTCAATTTCATGGTTGGTTGGTTGTAGCACATATTTACCCACTGAATGCCCTTCCTAATCCCAACAATTCTACTTGGAGAGTAATGGTTTGGGTTTTGAAAACTGAATTCTATATTCATGTACCCACCAACCTCTTAATAGAAGCTTCTTGGACCTTAGCAATACATGCACCAGCTATATCACCAGTAGGATAAATGAGATTGCAAGCTGGAATATTCAAAATACATTTATGACACATTACTTTCTCCTTGTTGTTGGCATTGTTCAATTTCATGGTTGGTTGGTTGTAGCACATATTTACCCACTGAATGCCCTTCCTAATCCCAACAATTCTACTTGGAGAGTAAAGGGACTCTTTAGTCTCATCCTAGTAGGATAAACAGAGAATTTTATTGTATTAATCTCACCTAGACTGGGTTGGGTTGAATTTTTTCATTTGCAATCTAAAACTTTGTTTTTAGAATACTTACAGAATATGAAGATTACATTTTTATCCTTTTCCTAGTTTCTAACCAAACAACAAAAGCATGTACTGCATGTAGGAAAAAATAAACAAAAGCTATCACGAATTCTACCTTTCGCGGTCATCTTTACAAATTTTGAGAAGCATGAAAAAATATTGTTTATTTACGTTTGCTTCATTGGGATTTGCCCCAAAGGGCAAGGCCCGATAATAGAAGTTCGAAGAGTGAGGATCTTTCGGGCAAATACCATTGGATCAAAAAGAAAGATGGCCGCCAGGGTTTCTCAAACTGTTAAAATGTGTAGTTTATCAATATTTTACATATTGTCCTTCGCGATTTCTACCTTTATTGTTATTTTGTTTACTTTTTGTGATATTTTTTTTCTTCACTTTTCTGTTTTTCATTTCTTTTTCTCTACAATACTATCAATTTTATTGATGAAAATAGAATGTCCTGATACCAATTCGCCGGTCGATGCCTGTGTTATAGTCATTGGAAATTTGAGTAGTGAAGTTTTTGATGAAAGGAAGTGTAGAATTCTTGCCAAAACACACAAATTCTTCAAACTGGAAAAAGTTCATTTATTTTTCTCAGTGTAGTTTTATTCAGAGATTTTCTGGATTGATCAGTTTGATGTCACCATGAGCAATGAAAATGCTCTCTGAATACAATTTCAGGAATACTAACAGAGGCCAAGGAAATCACTGCATAACTTAACTCTTTGACTGCCATGGCACAACTCGAGTTGTGCCAGTACACTTTCCCACCCGGCCATGGCACAACTCGAGTTGTGCCAGTACACTTAGGGGAAGTGTACACGTATTTGGTTTGGCCGGGTAGGAAACATGTCAAGATTAGCTCTGGCAGTCAAAGAGTTAAAATAACTCACCCTGTATAAGAGTACTTCCATTCGCTGGAAACTTACAAACCTGCTACCCTCATTAAGCTCACCCAGCCTGGATTGGGCCGGAATGCTAGTATCACGAAGTCTTCACCTCGCTAGGTGTTGCTTAACTTCGGTGCTCCTACGAGAACTGGTGCATTCAACTGACGCTGGTGAAACCAGCCTTCAATGTTAAGATTATTAAAAAGCATTTACACTGAGGCAACTTCCAAAGCAACCTGCGGCGTGCGACCTTGCTCCGTGATTGATTTTATGATTACTACCTATTGTTTTCTCAAAATCGCAAGCCTTTCTCCATCACTGATTAGATCAGTTGCATTCTGGCTTGAGTGGCCGCACGCTACAGGTTGCTTTGAAAGTTTCCCCAGCGTATTTTTTTTTTATTTCATTGCTATAAAGAGTGAGAAGAGTAGCTCCTGACTGCATACGTTTGAGGTCTATGTTGTAGCCTGACCACTCCATAGTAGGTATGCCTCCCGACTGATGGACGAGAAGAGACACAATACTTCCCTTTAGACTGTGAGAGTAAAGGGACTCTTCAGTCTCATTCTTGCAGAATAAATCGAGTATTGTATTTAATTTATGTGCTGTTGACGAGTGGATCGGATGGTCTCTTATGCAAAAAAGTACCTAGTTATTATGAATACAATTTTTTTGTAGATTCTGGGGATCAAACCCGGGACCTACCACATGTTAAGCGGAGTGCTCTTATCTTTGAGATAAAGTTATCATAACAAAATAATAGGGTTGGTTTTGTCGAGGGGTTGGTCACGAGACCTCTAACAATCAACTGTTTCGTACATATGTCGATCTTCCATACAAATTGAAAGACTCAGCAATATAATTGCTTCCTAAATAGTCTCCTTGGCCAAAATAGCATGCTCGGCTTGCACTCCAGGTGACTCGGGTTAGAAACATTTTCGGCCCTGTACCTACTCTGTCCACTCTAGAGACTATAAATTAATAGTCTCGTGAGGACAAGTCCACAACAATCAGTGGCGGCATTACGAGATTGATTGCTTGGAATAAATATGACGGTTGGTTGGAGATATTAGCAATAGTTCTCGTAATGTCGATGTTACCCACTACATCTTGTGACATAAAAATAATAACATAATTATTTAAATAACAGCTGTCTCTACTTAAATCTTCCAAAGATGATAATTATTGTTGCTTTCTTAAAAATATGTTTTCTCCTGTTTTCATGGTGTTGTATAATTGGTGCTTCACTTCCTAGAGTTAAGCTTAGTAGCCTTAAGATCATACCTCCTTGTAAAATCTGTGTCTGAATAAAATATAAACACACGTCACTCTGCATCTGGTCGTGGTACAAGAAAGTACGTTGTTCCGTCTTTTTCTCTTAAACCTCATTCCTTATGGACCCCCATCAAAAGCGTGCAACAAAGTAACAAACTACTCGGCTACAAACAAGACATGGCTGGACGAGAACGGGATTCGTGAAGGAATGCAGGATCGACGAGATAATCATGGATAAAAACGCCCTCAGATAAGTACCCTAGCAATAGAATGAAATAAAATAGTCTAAAACCCAATCTAGTCAAGTAACCACTTATAATATTACTGTGTCAAAATGTCCCTAGTATCACTACCTAAAACCTCTAAAGTGTTTGAAACATTAAAAGAGCTGAACAACCATAAGAAACAGTTTCAGTGGTATCTTACTGCAAATGAGCTTGGTGACAAAAGCCAGGAGATCAAAGTAGCACACCTTAGGTGCTCACTTCCTGAACCCTTAAATGATCTGGTGGATAAACTGACAGGAACATTAACAGTGGATAAAATATATGATCACATTCAAGCTGAAGTAATCCCCAAAGACAATAAATGTTTTAATCAATACTGTTTTTTCAATCATGTTCAAAAAGAGGGACAGACATTCAATGAGTACTATTTTGAACTAGATCAGTTGGGAAGGAAATGTGAACTAGGTGAAAAATATGAAGAAGTTTTGAAAGCAAGGCTAGTATGTGGGTTGTGGGATCAAAGTCTTAAAGAAAGACTAATGAGGTCACCTGAGATGACTTTAAAAGAAATGAGAAACTATTGCAGGGTTACTGAGGATGCCAAACTAAAAGTTGAACAAATGGTGTCTATAGGAAATGAACAGAACCATTCAACAGCCGAGGTACATGTTCTTGAGTCCAATAAGAGATCAAGACATACCTGGCAAGCCAAGGTAAATGCTCATGAATCCAATAAGAGAACGAGACAAACCTGGCAAGGTGCACATGGGCATGCACAAACAAGAACCACAAAGAGTTCAGTGCAGACAGTGCAACCACAAAAGTTCAACTGTAGTAAGTGTGGAACCAACCACTTGCCTAGACAAAGTCCCGCATTCAATAAACTTTGTTTGAATTGTTCTAAGCCAAACCATTTTGCAATCTCCTGCAGGTATCCAAGGTACACGTCCAATGGTCAACAGCAGCCTCAAAAGCGTCAGCAGACTCGAGTACATGGCCTCGAGCAGTGTGAGTTATCAAGTTCAAGGGCGTCAGCAGCAGATGAATGGACAGGAGACGTCAACACACTCTCAGTGGATTCAATTCGGGCTTGGGTCCAACGCTTCAAGATAGGAGGAGTGGATGTGGAGTTCAAGCTTGACACAGGAGCGGACATCAACGTAATACCAGAATCTGTTGCTGAGAGAATTCACCCTGATTGGAGATCCAAAGCGTCAAAGGAGGTCAACAATGTAGAAGCATATGGAGGTCACAAAATCCAAATCCTGGGTAACGTACAGATCAAGATGAGGAAAAGTGAATTGAGTCACACCTTGACATTCTCTATAGTCAAAGATGGTAAGGGTATAATACCTATATTAGGGCGTGAGGCCTGTGTTGATCTGGGTTTAATAAAGAAGGTGGAAAACTTGGACCATGTTTTTAATTTGGATAAATTCTTGAATGAATATTCCGAGGTTTTTGAAGGCACTGGGGAATTTCCTCAAAAATATAAGATAATATTAGATAAGACACAAACCCCTACGTGTCAAGCCCCACGAAGAGTGGCATACACTCTAATGGATAAATTGAAAGTAAAATTAGATGATTTAGTAAAAAATAAAATAATAGAACCAGTCACACAGCCTAAAAACTGGTGTAGTAATCTGGTTGTTAGACAAAAACCAAATGGTGATCTAAGGTTGTGCTTGGATCCCATAGATTTAAATAAGGCAATAAAAAGGGAGTACTATTTAATTCCAACATTGGAAGAAATAAAGACAAAGCTGATAGGAAAAACAATATTTTCAGTAGTAGACTTGAAAGATGGGTTCAATCAAATAAGCCTACACGAAGAGTCTAAAGACATTTGCACTTTCAACTCTCCATTGGGATATTTTAGATATCTCCGTGTTCCTTTTGGACTTGTCAGCAGCCCGGAAATTTTTATGAAGTATAACATAGAATGCTTCAGTGGCATTGATGATTTAGTCATTTATTTTGATGATATATTAATAGCTAGTCATGACCAAAAGAGTCATGTTGAAACATTGTCCAAGGTTTTTAAACGTGCAAAAGAACTTAATATCAAATTCAACAAGAATAAATTGCAATTAATGCAAAGTGAGATAGCATACTTGGGTCATATTTTCAATAAAGATGGCTGTAAGATTGATAAGGATAGAGTTAAGGCTATTGAAAACCTAAAAGAACCAAAGTCAGTAAAAGAATTGCAGTCTATGTTGGGGATGTATAACTACCTAAGAGAATTTGTTCCCAACATGTCTGAGATAACAGCCCCCCTGCGGGTGTTACTAAAAAAAGATGTTGCATGGCACTGGAATGCTGACCAGCAATTGGCTTTTGACAAGCTCAAAGAAGCTATTGCTGGCTCCACAGTTCTGAAAAATTTTGATTTAAATAAAGATGTTGTCATTCAAACAGACAGCAGTCAGAATGGATTGGGTTGTTGTCTCCTTCAAGACGGTAAACCTATTGCTTTTGCATCTCGGAGTTTAACAGAGACAGAGAAAAAGTATGCTCAAATAGAAAAGGAAACCTTAGCGATCAAATTTGCTGTAAGAAAATTCCATAAATACATATGGGGTAGACGGATCACTGTGCAGAGTGACCATTTACCATTAGTGTCAATATTCAAGAAAAATATTTGTCAAATAGTATCAGATAGAATAGTCCGAATGAGACTTAGTCTTCTAAAATATGACTTAGATGTTAAATACTTACCTGGTAAGGACATGCTGATAGCAGATCATTTGTCTCGAAATTTTCCTGAAGAGTCTTATGATAATGAAATAGAAATAACTGACTTTGTACATAACATTTACAAAGTGGACAACCTTCTAAACTATGAGTTAATAAAGAAAGAGACTGAAGACAATCTAAGTCTAGCCAAAGTTATGAAATACTTAGTTGAAGGTTGGCCTCAGAGTAAATGTTATCTAGAAGATAGTGAATTGATCAGGCATTTTTTCAAACTCAGAGAAGAACTCATATGTAATGATGGCATAATCTATTATCAGGACAGAATTGTGATTCCTAGTAAGCTAAAACAGCTAGCATTGTTCATGTTGCACTCTGGTCATTTGGGTATTTCTAAAACAATACTGAGAGCACAACAAACATATTACTGGGTGAACATGAACAATGATATTGAAGCCTATATAAAAAATTGTTTGACGTGTCAAGAAAACAGACCGTCTAAAATTAAAGAGCCATTATTACCTTATGAGATACCTGATCGGCCATTCCAAAGAATTTGTTTAGATATCATGAATTATAAAAATATTGATTACCTTGTAATTGTAGACAGCTTTAGCAAATGGATTGAGTGCCTCAAGCTTAAAAGTAAATCCTGTCATGAAGTGATTATAAAACTTAAAACTCTTTTTGCTACTTTTGGTATACCTGATATCATAGTAAGTGATAATTCACCATTCAATTCATATGAAATTAAATGTTTTGCAACTAGTTATAACATACAGTGGCGGACAAGCAGTCCACACTACCCCACTTCTAATGGGCAAAGTGAGAGAGCTGTAGGTATCTGTAAAGATCTACTTAGAAAAGCTGACAGCTTTAAGTTAGATTTTCAAGACCTCCTCATGGAATATCGTGCTACACCTATTGCTTCTATTGGTGTCTCCCCCAGTGAATTACTAATGGGAAGACTCATTAAAACTAAAGTCTTAATTAATCCCAAAAAATTAAGTCCTGTTGAAAACTTCAAACAACTCACAGAACAGGCAAAAAAGAAAATCAATGTAAAACAGAACAAAGTAAAAGAACACTATGATAAAAGTAGCAGAATAGAATCTGAATTTACTCCTAATGAAAACATATTGCTTCATGACAAAAAGAAATGGGTCAGAGGTAAAATTGTTAGTAAAACCCAGTATCCTAGGTCATACAATGTTCAAACTGAAAATGGACAAATCTTGCGAAGGAATACTAGCGTATTAAAATACACGTCCATAGAGTTTAAAACTGGCAAGCAGGGACATTGTATGATTCCTGGAGCTGTGGGTGTGTCCTCTGGAGACAATTTTGATGACTTGTGGGAATCGAGACTAGTTAATAAAAATAATCCTCAATTTGCTCAGCCGTTAAAAATGCAAAGTGAGTTAAATAATTTCCCTGAAAGAGAGGAAAGTGAACTTGCATCCACATCAATAATTGATAAAACCATTGTTCAGAACCCCACAGAGTTAAATAATTCCCCTGAAAGAGAGGAAAGTGAACTTGCATCCACATCAATAGTTGATAAAACCATTGTTCAGAACCCCACACATAGGGTAGGCATATCAAGTGAAGAAGAAGAAGAGTTTGCAACCCCATTGAAAGGGTCCCAGGTAGAGGACCACACTTATTGCAAAACTCCTTCTGCAAAGAAAGAGAATAGACCAAAAAGGGAAGTTAAAAAACCAGCAAAGTTTAAAGAATTTGAGTTGGATTAATTAAATAAATTAAGTGCTAGTGAATGAACTACACCTCTAATGTAATAAGAAATAAATAAGCCAGATGTAGAGACATATGTTATATGTGTCAATAGATAAACTTAATGTTCTATGTGTTAATAGTGTTTCATGTAACTGACAAATTAGAATACAGAGAACAAAAGTTATGTTAATATAAGCTGAAAAATTGATAATAATTTATGTACCGTATCACATACCTAACAAAGAAAAGTAAATGTGTGTAACGAAGAATTTTAAAATTTTATTTAATTGTTACATAAATAGTACCTATATATATTTTTGGCTTTAATTTTTTTAAAACTATTTTACTATTGTTTGATTATGTTTTTATGTACAATACTATTACTAGTTTAAGTATTATTTGTTTATATGTATAATGTATACTGTACCATACCAAGTCTGAGGAGGCAGATAATGTGTATTTAGAAAACTGTTAACTTGCAAAATGCTAATTAATGTAAGCTGCATATTGTTTTATATTATTAAATCTTAATCCCAGGTGGATGGTGATAGCTTCCACTGAAAGGAAAACTTAAAGGGAAGGATGTTGTATAATTGGTGCTTCACTTCCTAGAGTTAAGCTTAGTAGCCTTAAGATCATACCTCCTTGTAAAATCTGTGTCTGAATAAAATATAAACACACGTCACTCTGCATCTGGTCGTGGTACAAGAAAGTACGTTGTTCCGTCTTTTTCTCTTAAACCTCATTCCTTATGGACCCCCATCAAAAGCGTGCAACAAAGTAACAAACTACTCGGCTACAAACAAGACACATGGTGCAGGTCATGAGCCACAGCCACTCAGATAGTAAAATTTTGAATTGTATTACTTTTAGTAGGTATGTATTATTTTGGCTATTAGACAAAAAAGATTTGGTCAATCTCGGCTTGATTCCCACCTCAAGTTGCCTTCTCCCAACCTAAACCATAGCTATCTACACATTAATGAATTGTTCTATGAATATTTTTATTTATACGTGTAGAGTAAAGAAGGCTAGCGAAATGTAAAGCTTTACTGCCCACTATTCATTACCTAAAAAGTATATTTATGTATAGAAAGTATTGTTTTTAACTCGTTAATCGTGTAAAGTGTTTAGCGCATTGCGTAACAGGAAGGTTGAATGCATTTTGGCGAGAAAGAAATGTAATGCTTATTGCTTATATTTTTTTTTCCAGGAGTAATACAGAGAAGAATATTCTAAAGCGGGAAATTTTGAGAAAAAAAATCATTAAAAGAAGACAAATACACCAGTACTCGTAGGATCACCAAAGTTAAGCAACGTCCAGCGAGGTGAAGACTTCGTGATGCTGGCACTTCGGCCCGCTTTGATACAGATGAAGGGGGGAATGATGGTATCATTTCAAAGTTTGCTAGTTCTTAACCACATAATTCTATGTGTGATCTGATCAACCATCTTGTAGACTTGGACTTTTTCTTTACAAAAACCTATAGGTAGGAACTGCAAGCTAGCCTGGCTTGAAAGGGTTGGCTAGTCAGTTCTCTGTTTATAGTCCTCAAGCAAGATACTAGTCTTCTCCCTGTTTAACATCCCCCAGCTAGACTGATAGTACATCATGGGTACACTGTGCTTCAAATTTGCTAATAGAAAATTCTCAGTCACTTCACCTTTTGTGTACAACACCTTACTATTTAAATCAATTGCCAAACCTTGTGCATCAAAGGGCAATCTGATCAATAATATCCTTGTTAATCTTAATATATAAATGTCAAAGTCACTGACCACTCACTGACTGATCATCGCTCTACAGCCCAAACCGTACGTCCTAGGAATCTGAAATTTGGTAGGTAGCTTTGTCTTATAGTCTAGATGTGCAATAAGACGGGATTTTTCGAAACTCCCACTACAACACCTGCCATTGGCGAAAAAGGATTTTTTGCTTTCATGGCCATGCCTCGGTCCGCAAAGCGGGCGACAGCCCACAAAGCGGGCGACAGCCCGCTTGTAATTAATACAGTCTAAAAAATGTTCCTGAAGATATATATAATTTTATAGAAAAATCTACATTTTGCAGGGATACATTTTAGAAAAATCTACATTATTTTGATGTGGATTCTCAGCCATTGTAATTTATCTCCAAATTTTATTAGTAGAATTAGTGCTTCTTTGTGCAATGGCCCATGGTGCAAAGAAATCAAGATTCATAAAAACCATATGTGAGTGACTAAAAAATATAACAGGCACCACAACAGCTACAGCTGGATGGTATCTCCGCTGAAGATTGTCTCAATGCAGAGAGACAAAAGGGTTGGGTGGAAGAGTTTGCCATAGGTAATAACCCCGCCCCTTAGTTAGGACTTGTTTTTATATATTTTCTATTCTTTTTCATTTTTTATTGTATATTTATATATATTGTTTCCATTTTTTTTTAATTGTTAAAATATTTATTTGTATGTACCTACATAATGTCCATTTACACCTAACAAAGCATTGTATAATAATAATGCAACCTCCATGTTAGGATCCCTCCCAGTTCATAAAGAGAAAGAAGAAATTTTTGTTTAAAATAAATAATTTTCATTTCATGAGAGCTCAATACTGTTATATTTGCTTAGTTATTTAACTTTCAACAGGCATTAGGTTGTAGGCCAGTACAGGAATAAGTTGTAAGTGCGTGATAGGTGACAGAGCCAATTACTTCTGGTACTTGTTTAGGAAAGGGGTGAGCTAGTAAACATACTACAGTCCTGACATGACATTGAAAGGGGGTAAAAGTAGGTCCTATTCTTGAATTCTCACTCATATCTCAAGAATTATTCATTATTTTAATATCATTATATGTACCTACTGAAATTGAAGCAAATAAAATTTGATAATTTATCCTACTTTGAAAAACTTCCCAACAGCTTTCAAGATAATTATATTAAATTTATTCTTCAAGAAAAATAACTGTTTTCAACAACAAAAACAACCATAACACACTTCAATGACAGTTCAAGAACTGGTGTATTCCACTGATACTGGCTTTACATTTTCTTTGTGAAGGGTTGAAAAATTTAAAAGTTTCTTTTGTATCCATGGCAACTATACCTCTATTGAACCTTACCACCACCAGCCTTGAATGCTCAAATAATCAAGTAATTTTCACTAATTGAGTAATTTTCTGATTTTCTCTAATTGAGTAATTTTTTGTTTGATACTCAAGGACCTGAGTACTTGATTAAAATCATGAGCCCTAAAACTAATAATTAAAGGTATATTAGTGACCACACAATAACACAGCTCATGGGCATAGCCAGGATTATGGCTAGGGGGGGGCTAACACAATACTTCCAATTTCTAATATTAGAAAGTTAAATCATAATTTATTTAAAAATAATTACAAATGGCCTATGTAAAACACTAATATACGTGTATACATACAAAGATTTGTCTAAATCAGATGTGATGACTTTTTTTTTATTATGCTTTATTAGGACAGAGTACAATGGTAACAGTATAAAATTAAGAAAAAACAAACAAATGACAAAATAAATAAGTAAAAAAAGAAAATAACAATAATGTCCTACATAAAGTCCTACCACAAGATCAATAAGATTTGTGCAACAAAATAAACAATTTACCTAATCATATGAAGTTAATAAAATTAAAAGACACTAAAATATGATAATGCTTTTTATCAATAAGAAATTTACTATCATAATACAGACTTGATTTTGATGTGAAATAGAGACTTAAAATAAATCTTTGATTTTGACTTAATAAAGAAAACAATTTATACAGACTGGATTTACGTACTAGTCAAACTAAATATTTGATTAATTTCAACCTCTTTCTGAACTTACTCTAAGCTTAATGTTTGAAAAAGAAAACATTTTTTACATTTACTTTTTTAATGTAAAAAATCCTTTATTTCTGTCTTTATTTATTCATACTTAATTTTTTTAACAAAACAAATAACTCAACAATTTATAACAAAATAATTAAGAAGACCAACAAAAAGAAAAAACAAAAATAAAGGTTGATAATGTGAGTGCTGTACTTTAATGCCAACTTTTTATAATAATAATATTTTTATTTTTATTGTTTAATTACATTACCATGTACACAATTTCTTATTCTAGTCTTGAAACTAACTTAGATATTTATATTTACTTATTTTAAAAACAAATAATAAAAAGAGGAGAAAAATGCTAAGAATTGAGATATAGCAGAAGGATGACAAGGTAGAAAGACAGAGGAAAATGTTGACTAATTGATGAGAATGATACATACATTTATATAAATAAAAAAACAGTGGTGAGGTATAGTGATAAGACTGTATGGTAGCCAGGTCACACTGAAATCTCAGAAAAAGAATACAACATAAGATCAAAAAGTTTTTCTTTTAAAGAATTTCAGGGTGGAGGGATTTTAGATCAATAGGGAGGCTGTTGTAAAATTTGATACCCTCTGTAAGGAATGATCCAAACATGATTGAGTTAGAGCTGAGAATGATATTTTTTGGTGCAAGTACTTGCGAGTTAAGATTTAAAAGCAACCTTAAAAGTTGATTCACACACACCTGTGACATGGCAGTTCCATAACCAGAATGTGATTATCCCGGCTGTGAACACAGTGATTGCTATTCACACTGGTCAGTGCTCCAACCATGCAGTGGCAGTGCACTTGCATGAAAACACTGGTAATTGCAGAGAAACACTGGTAAAATCAAAATCACCGGCCGTGAAAAATATTGTCCGTTATTAATGTGCCAGATCACAGTACAAGCACTATTTGCACTGTCATGGTCACCTGCCGGGCGAGTGGGAATAGGGCCCTTCAAATTCCTACAAGAATCTGATTTTCCTCGCCGGAGGGATCACGTCATAGACGTGACACTGTCATGTCACAGGTGTGTGTGAATCAACCTTAATGGGGTACTGTGGGTATATTTTTTCTCTATTTCTAAAACATAGCCCCAAAGACATAGAGGTAAAAGGGTTTTAGAGTTTCTTGACATATTAAACTGTTAGCGTAATGGGACTTCCTGTCTCGAGCCGACAGTCTAAATAAAGCACTACTATACTATACTATACTATTAAGTAGTTTCCCAATAACTTGGACCTTGGTGAGACTTTGTTCAGCCCCTGCTTTAAGTACAGTTAACTCTTGATATTTCCAAGTTGGAAGGACATAAAAAAACTTTTTATTTATAAAGAGTTGGAATTATTTAGAGTGGACTGTACTAGTGACCACAAAATAATGAAGCTTTCAAAACCACAAGTAAGAGAGTCTCTTAAAAATACCATTCCTTAGCTAGCTGTAAACAGTTACAAAATACAAACAATAATGAGAAATAAACTGGTGTGACACCACAACAACTGCAGTTAACAATTTTTCTTCTTTGAGTTTTTGTAGTTCTTTAATATATAGCTTTAATGAGCATAAATAGCAGAACTTAGATGAGAGACCATCTGAGTATTGGCCTTAATCTGATGATTTTCCAGCTTTTTTTAGTTTATGGGTTCTGATCACTTTTTTGGTAGTAGCTACAATCTGAAAAAAAAAAAACACATTTTACTACATCATAGAGACATGCTGACAATCCATCTCATGTTTTTATTGGGAAGAAAGCTCAGTGGTATTTCATTGTTTTGTCTCCAAATACAATAACAGAGTGTCTTGCTATTGGTAATAGAAAAATGTCTTAAGAAATCTTTTGAAACATTAGTTTTCCTGCTTATTTAAATACGGGTCAATAATGACCTGAATACCAGTCTGACATAACAGGGCTAAATAATGGTTTGGGTTTTGAAAACTGAATTCTATATTCATGTACCCACCAACCTCTTAATAGAAGCTTCTTGGACCTTAGCAATACATGCACCAGCTATATCACCAGTAGGATAAATGAGATTGCAAGCTGGAATATTCAAAATACATTTATGACACATTACTTTCTCCTTGTTGTTGGCATTGTTCAATTTCATGGTTGGTTGGTTGTAGCACATATTTACCCACTGAATGCCCTTCCTAATCCCAACAATTCTACTTGGAGAGTAAAGGGACTCTTTAGTCTCATCCTAGTAGGATAAACAGAGAATTTTATTGTATTAATCTCACCTAGACTGGGTTGGGTTGGATTTTTTCATTTGCAATCTAAAACTTTGTTTTTAGAATACTTACAGAATATGAAGATTACATTTTTATCCTTTTCCTAGTTTCTAACCAAACAACAAAAGCATGTACTGCATGTAGGAAAAAATAAATAAAAGCTATCACGAATTCTACCTTTCGCGGTCATCTTTACAAATTTTGAGAAGCATGAAAAAATATTGTTTATTTACATTTGCTTCATTGGGATTTGCCCCAAAGGGCAAGGCCCAAGTTCGAACACAGGAAACGTCCTTGACCGAAAAGGCGCGTCCACATTTCAAATTTGAATGGTGGATTGTGGAAATTTGACCTCTCCCAGATTTATTGGAAATTAATTAAATCCTTTCCGTGATAATGTGTGTATTGTTTTTTTTTAATTTTAATTAAATAGTACAATGAAAAGAAAAGACAACTTTAAAATTGATTTTAGATCGATGGATTCAATACATCTCAGGCATCGCACTATTCAACATTTGGAAGGCTTTACCCAAATTGGAAAAAATTATTTTTTTCGAACAGAGCTTCTAGCGGCAAAATTCAAATGTGTTAACTTTGCATTTAACGATTTGAAAATGTAAATACCACATAGATCATAATTTTTATATCATAATTACAGTCGATTCTTCACTTATACCAAAAACACGAACCACCTAACCTCAAAATCAGCGTTTCGCTCGAAATACGCTTACTTTTTGCAAAATCAGGGATTGGCAAGAATATAAACAAAATTGTGGCGGTAATTTAAAAAAAAACCTTCATTATGTGAAATTGAGGCGTATTTGGTGTTTGATCATTTGTCAAATAATTAAATATAATAATCTTTACTCTATAGAAATAAACAACGAATTTAATTATTCAACAGGGTTCAACAAACAACCATAAACATTATTTACGAAAAATTCTCTAGAATAATTCATTTTTAATTCTCATTAAACTATCCCTTTTTCTCTTTTACTTTACTACAGTCATTGCTTCCCAGCTTCATTTTTTTTATATTTCTTCATCTGTTAACTTGCCGATGAGGGCGATGAGGTAAAGTGAAGTCGCTGAGATTAATGTTTTGGAGATCGCGCATGGCACTTGGTCTATTTTTGTGCATAAATTTAAAATCATCGAAATCGAATTTTGTTTCAACGAAATTCGGATCGCCCTAAAAGATTATTGCTTTAAACCTGGCGGGACGCAGTCATATACAGGGTCTTCATAAAGTCTCACCCAGGCCTAGGTTTCTCAAAAACGACTCAGAATATCAAAAAACGCAAAAACCCGTATTCCTTTATATTTAGGGGGATTGATTTTCAGCCAAAAAATTTTTGCCTACACGGCCCCAGTCAGGCTGGGCATGGACCAACTTTAAAATCTTAAATAGAATGGTATGTCTTGTGGCATATTGTTTTAAAGGTCTTATAGAGAGAAGTTCATTACAATAAATTTCAGTGCGCTACAAGTTACCGTTCTTGAGATACAGGGTCGGACGTCCTGCGTAATATCCATATATTTTGACCTATAACTCGTTAACCGTAAATTATGGAGAAAATTTTTATTGATAATAATAACTCCTTATGACAAGACCTTTCGAACAAGTTATAACTCGACATACTCGGTTGATGTTAGTTTCTGGTCGGTTTCGTCAGCCAGCCGGATGAACAGTCAAAAAAAATTTAACGAAAAAACAAATCAAATTTTAACTTGTTCGAAAGTTCTTGCCATAAGGAATTATTATTAACAATAAAAATTTTCTCCATAATTTACGGTTAACGAGTTATAGGTCAAAAAATATGGATATTACGCAGGACGTCCGACCCTGTATCTCGAGAACGGTAAGTCGTAGCACACTAAAATTTATTGTAATAAACTTCTCTCAATAAGACCTTTAAAACAATATGCCACAAGACATACCATTCTATTTAAGATTTTAAAGTTGGTCCATGCCCAGCCTGACTGGGGCCGTGTAGGCAAAAATTTTTTGGCTGAAAATCAATCCCCCTAAATATAAAGGAATACGGGTTTTTGCGTTTTTTGATATTCTGAGTCGTTTTCGAGAAACCTAGGCCTGGGTGAGACTTTATGAAGACCCTGTATATATTATATACGAATGTCAAGGAACCAAGGTCTGTCGTAATCTAGCTTGTGATCAATTGTATACTATGGACATGAAAGGAGCCTAGACATTGGATTTGGGCGTCCATATAATCCTCTCACCACCGTGATTTAGGTATCAATACCTATCTCACGGACACGGAATTATGATTATATAATTGTATACTATTTGTAAAATATTTTTGTTGTTGTAATTATTACTAAGTTACGCGCGCCCTAAAACTTTTTATAATTATTCTTGTTGCAAATAATATTGAATGTTATAGATGGCGGTATGCAGTCATATCCGACATTGAAGGAACTAAGATTACGACAGACGATTACAACAGACCTTTTGGTTCCTTCAATGTCGGATCTGACTGCGTGCCGTTAGATTATAATCGAGTTATTTTGCCTTAAATTACAGTCAATTGTATTTGCAACAATAATAAAAAAAGTTTTAGTGCGCGTGTAAGTTTATAAAAATTACAAAATTGATTTAAAAATTTATATCATAAAAATAGAACGCAAATGACTTCTGCTAGTAGTGGGATTATATTTACTCTGCGAGAAAAAAATATCTTAGTTAAAAAAATCTTGTGACTAAGGTATGTATTATTAGTACCTCTTTGGTAACTTCAGCAATAAGAGTTAAAATATTTTGCCGTACCCTGTAGAAATTTCGATAAAAATTTCAAGACGTTGGTAGCTTCGGGTACATTAGCTTTTCTTGTTTTTATGCTTTCTGTTTATGTTCTTGAATTTTTAAATTTTGGCGCTTTTACTTTTTTTCTACCTTTGGCGTATATCACAAAAAATACGCCAATGCCGTTTCGCGAGAGCAAAACTCTACTGGCGCTATCTTGAAGAATCCTTTGGAACTAACATTTTTCGAAAAACACGGTGTTTTTTTGTAAGTGAAGAACCCATCATTATTATATTACGATCGCAGTGGTAAATTCGGATACCGCAGTCATCCTACCTCATATTAATTAGGGCCCAGGACTGATATTTTCTGTCGAACATAAAATATTCTGTTATGCTCAGCGAGAGCGAATATGTATTCCCAGATGTCTTAGATGGGCATAGAAATCTGTAATGTTGTACAGCGCAAGCATCAAACCGGCAACACTGCAATTTTGAATTTCAAAAGGGCTTCCCAAAATAAGATTTTCAATTTGTAATACTGATTTGAGATATTTTATTTTAATATTACTTCCGAGAAATTTCTAATATTAGAAATCGGAAGTATTGTGTTCGTTTTTGTAAAAAAAAATATTTTTTTGCTCCGATTTCAATTTTTTTCATATTTCTGGACGTTTCATAACCTACTGAGTAAATTTGGTTTTGTGTCCGTCTGTCGGTCTGTCGATCCGTCGGTCTGTTAAAACGATTCCTTGTAACGCGCAAATCTCAGAAACTACTCGACCGATTTTGTTGAAATTTTGCACATATCTAGGAGACATTCTGTAGATGGTCCCATTTTAAATTCATTGAATTCATACCAGCGGTTCTGGGTGAAAGAGACCATGCGCCTGACCACTAACTTTTTACTTAAACGCTTATATCTCGTGAACGGTACACCCAATTTTGACGAAATTTTGTAAGAATATGCATATTACTGTTTTACTTAAGTTATTTATATTTATTTTTAAATTAATTATAATTTGACTCTGATATATAAGAAAATCCGAAATTTTGGACAAAAAAGTCAAAAAATAAGGACCACGACTTGTCGATACAGAATTTTTTGTGGAATCTAGAATGTAGAAAAAACGGTTTTCTACCATATAAATCAAATTTGAAGAAAATCGGTTCAGTCATTTTGGAGATACAATTAATTTTGTATAAAATCTCAAAATTGGCACGTGTTAACAATGTGAAACAATCACGAGGAAGTATTGTGTCCATAATTGGCAGTGTTTTTTTTTATTGAAGAAATTACATAGATAGATTACCTACCCGTTTAATCTAAAGTTAAAAAATTATGAAATAATCCATAATGGTTTAAAAATAACTGAATTGTCATTCTACAAACGATGTTGGATGAGAAAATATGATAGACATTAATGGAGGCCTAACTCCAAATCTGCTTCAAATTCCAAGTATGCCTACCTTCTACTAACCCACTGCCTCGTGGTTGTTTCGAAAAAAAAAAGTAAACAAAATTCAAATTTTAAATTTTGACAAATAAAAAAATACTACGTGATAACGCAGTGAAATCTCTATTCCGATTTTTACACCTTAAATTAAATTAGTATTTAATCAATTGTTGGATTTTTAAAAGGAAATAAAAGTAAGATAATTTATTGAACTACTATATTTTGGAAGTACATGAGAGGTAAAATCCTGGAACTTCTATAGAAACACCTATTCTACTTGAGACTCAAATCACTTCTCCCACCTAAGGTTACAGTTCACTTATCTCCAGATTTCTAATCTTCAATAATTTCAATGTGTGAATAGTTTTCCATTTCAACATAGCATGAAACTAAAATGTACAGTTTTCCCCACGTCTACAAGAGAAAAACTCAGTTTGTTTACTGCATGGATCATGTCCTTAAAATTAAACTTTTTGGAGATCTCCAGATTATCACCTTAACTGAAGATAAGAAGATGAGCTACTTTCATTTCCAGTTCCTATCATTGTGCAATAAGGAGTCATTTGCATAACAGCAGAAATTCATTATCTGTGCATAAATGGTGGTTATATTTTGGTGACTTCAACTTGTTCAAATGAAAGGTGTTATTTATAGAGGTGAGTAAAAGTAATTTGTTTTCAATATATTCACTTAATCATTTAGAGGTGAATATGTGTTTAATAATGGCCATTGAGACAAACATCCACCAGTAAATGCTCACTGATTAGTGATTTTAGTATTAGTCATCTGGTTTTAGTAGTAGGGATGTAAGATTCTAAACATTTTGACTTGAACCTATCTGTTTAGCTTTTAGGTTGTTGTTTGTTACCAAGAGAAATACAGGCATTAGCATAGCCCAGACAGTAACACATATCTAAATTATGATGAAAATCAAACCCTGCCAATGTTTCTTTGCCTTATGAAATTATAAAACAGAACAACCATACCTTGAGTACAAATACATAGTTATAACTTTAAAATTTAACAGATGAGAATTATTTTACATTATTATAATCTTTATACTATGGTAATGGCCACCACTGGTTGTTGAAGGGACCCTAGACTTTATAAATAAATTAATTAATGTTGCCAATATTCTTTATTTCAGTCCCATCGGTGTAATTATATACCTCATTGTCTCAAGAAATTTACCCTGAAATACCAGTTTAAAATATAAGTCAGTTATCATTGAAAGACTTATCATTTTCATTTTGATATTTTACATTGATTAGAACTCTTATCTATCATCCAAGTTTAGTAGATTGTTAAACATTCAACATGGGATCAAGCACAGCCTACATTATGACTATCTCCAATAGTATCATTGGTGTCAGTGTTCTAGCTATGCCATTCTGTTACAAACAGGTTAGTATTTTTTATCTTTGTATTAACAACTTAACTTCAGGTCTAGCTAGCTATGAAAATAGTATATCACAATTTGCCTTTGAGCACCATTACCATTACCAATTTCTGTCTTAGTTGAATTTGCTTGGATATCAAACCACCAACATCTAGAGACAGGTCTGATGCCTGACAAAAAAAGTGTAACAACAAAATGAAAAAATCAAAAAGAAATGACTAGTAGTTCAATAGGTAACTTGGTGAAACTTTCACTGTATTTACCATCTTACAAAAAGTATGGCTTTTATTTTGTCTCAAGAAATTTACCCTGAAATACCAGTTTAAAATATAAGTCAGTTATCATTGAAAGACTTATCATTTTCATTTTGATATTTTACATTGATTAGAACTCTTATCTATCATCCAAGTTTAGTAGATTGTTAAACATTCAACATGGGATCAAGCACAGCCTACATTATGACTATCTCCAATAGTATCATTGGTGTCAGTGTTCTAGCTATGCCATTCTATTACAAACAGGTTAGTATTTTTTATCTTTGTATTAACAACTTAACTTCAGGTCTAGCTAGCTATGAAAATAGTATATCACAATTTGCCTTTGAGCACCACTACCATTACCAATTTCTGTCTTAGTTGAATTTGCTTGGATATCAAACCACCAACATCTAGAGACAGGTCTGATGCCTGACAAAAAAAGTGTAACAACAAAATGAAAAAATCAAAAAGAAATGACTAGTAGTTCAATAGGTAACTTGGTGAAACTTTCACTGTATTTACCATCTTACAAAAAGTATGGCTTTTATTTTGTCTCAAGAAATTTACCCTGAAATACCAGTTTAAAATATAAGTCAGTTATCATTGAAAGACTTATCATTTTCATTTTGATATTTTACATTGATTAGAACTCTTATCTATCATCCAAGTTTAGTAGATTGTTAAACATTCAACATGGGATCAAGCACAGCCTACATTATGACTATCTCCAATAGTATCATTGGTGTCAGTGTTCTAGCTATGCCATTCTGTTACAAACAGGTTAGTATTTTTTATCTTTGTATTAACAACTTAACTTCAGGTCTAGCTAGCTATGAAAATAGTATATCACAATTTGCCTTTGAGCACCATTACCATTACCAATTTCTGTCTTAGTTGAATTTGCTTGGATATCAAACCACCAACATCTAGACTCTAGAGACAGGTCTGATGCCTGACAAAAAAAGTGTAACAACAAAATGAAAAAATCAAAAAGAAATGACTAGTAGTTCAATAGGTAACTTGGTGAAACTTTCACTGTATTTACCATCTTACAAAAAGTATGGCTTTTATTTTTCAAACATAAATTAAAAATATATTTTATTTTGCAGTGTGGCATATTGCTATCCACTCTTCTCTTGGTGCTGAGTAACATTCTCTCAAAATCAACTTGTCATTTCTTACTCAAATCTGCCATCATGTCAAGGAGAAGAAACTATGAACTTTTAGGTAGGTATGTAAAAGGTGGATTCTTTTACTATCTTTATTTGTTTGTATTTGTTTGTTCAGTTGACTGGAGGATATCACTCCCCCAACTGTAGCTAAACTGGTTACAACAACAACTATTTTCTAACAGTAGAAAGTAAGAGTCTATTACTTATAAAATTACTAAACAATTAAAAATAATTTGTTATAACCTTTCACAGTAGACCATGGGCAAGTGAAGTACTGCACTGGCTTGCATGCATGGTAACCTGGGTTTGATTCCCAACAGTGCAAAAAATTCTGCTCTGTTCTTGCAAGCCTGGGGTCCACTCATACCTCGTGAGGAGCTATTGGCATGAATAGCAACCAGTGGTGGCATCCATCATAAGCAGAAATTTATAAAATGATCTTAAAAAATCATAAAATATGGAGATATTTAATGCTGAGCTACCCACTACTGTTGTGACTTAATAACACAGAGAAAACCACGTTTTACTAAATTTTCTCATTCCACTTTTTTCACAGCATTCCATGTGTTTGGTACAATGGGCAAAACGTTTGTAGAATTGAGCATCATTGGATTTATGATGGGGACCTGCATAGCTTTCTTTGTTGTGATGGGTGATTTGGGTCCAGCTATTCTTTCTAATATATTCACACATATACAAATAGAGACACTGCGACCTATAGTACTTATGGGTGAGTTTATACATTTGATGATTTACATAACTATGGGTGAGTGAGTTAGTTAGGGTAGGAAACCAATCACCTAAAGGGGGCTAAGGGTTGGTTTGAGTATAATTATGACATAAGTGTTGGTTGTTTATATCATTTAGCTCTATTAATTTAAATAGTTGAAAATATCCTAGGCAACAACAACATTGAGGACGCTTGTCTCAAATAGGTACTCTCTTTAATTTTTATTTAATATTTTCTTCCTTGGTTTGAATTTCAATAGCCATGTATTATAAAGGTTTTTTTTACTTTGCAGGTATTGCTGTCTTCATTGTTCTACCTCTTGGACTTTTGCGGAATGTAGAAAGTTTGAGCGCAGTTTCTACCGCCACTATTCTCTTCTATCTCTGTCTGGTTTTGAAGGTAAGAGAAAAGAAAAATCTGTATGTCCGCATCCGCACTATTAGTGTCTGATTCTACAAGTTCTGACTTGTGTGGCTTAATGGTTAGATCACAAAAAACACTTTTTGTTTGTTTTTAATATAATTGGCCGGAAAAAAATGTTGGAGCATACAGAAGCAATTTATAAATTCCAGCTATATGCTCTTCAAATAGAAACATTAGAGATGTAAAAGTGTAATTCATTACAACTTGTACTTTACAAACTGTATAGTCACTCTGGTCGAATGGAGTAGCGCACTTGGCTTGCACGCACGGTGACCTGGGTTCGATTCCCAGCCGGATAGATATATTTCTGCTCTGTACTTGGAAACATACCTTCTGAGGAAAAAACAGTAGCAGCAGCTTTCATGTAAGCAGCGACCTGTGGATTAAATTTGGGTAGAATAGAATAAAGAATTCATGAGATACAAAAAAGCCTTATAACCCTGCCCTTCCCCACTGAAATTGTAATCTAATAACACAGAGGAACACTTTAAATATTTTATTTATTTGTTATTCTCGGACTTTATTGCCAGTGGCATCGCCTTTAAAAAGAGAAAAATACTCACTGAAGTATTTCTTATTTATTTATGTAGAAACTCTTTATTAGTAGAACATATAATATTATACAGCCAACAATTGTAAAAATTATATATAAAAATGGACAATAAACAAGAAAAAATAAAAATAATAATAAACAAAATATATACATAATAATATATGTCCTAACTAATTTCTTATTTCTTCCCCTGCCCAGATGCTGGCGGAATCCTCTACTCACCTGTTCCAAGGCGACTGGGTGTCTGAGGTGAGATATTGGAACCCCGACGGACTCCTCCAGTGTCTGCCCATATTTTCCATGGCGCTCTTCTGTCAAACGTAAGGAAAATGTTGAGCTACTCTATGGGGCATCTTGATTTTTTGTTGCTAAAGGTATTAAAGCTTACCGAACTCAGTAGCTTGATCGATAAGGTGGCGGACTTGTAATCTGGAGGTCGCTGATTCAAATCGCAAGTCAAGCAAATATTTAGTAAAGCGTGGTAATGCTGCAAGTATAATAGCAGCATTACCAGCAGAAGAAAAAATGGATGCCATTTACTACCTATAAATGTAATTGTGAGAAGTTGCTAATATATCTACCTATTTAGAGTTTTTTAGTAAAGCTAGTTTGAGTTATTGTAATATCACGATTGTGATAAACACTGTTAACACAATTATGATAACTGAAGGTATTTAAGAATTTAGATCACTGAATGAAGCGACGCGATGTCCAGTAAATGTAAGACTAGTTGAATACACCAGTTCCAGTTGAGTCACTGAAGTTAAGCGACGCTCAGTGAGTTTAGGACTTGGATGAGTGACCATTCAAAATCGAACCTTATCGTGATGCCTGGCTATTCCTGGCCCAACCCGGGCTAGCGAATGTAGGTTGAATACTGCCTTGTGAATGGTTCACATTGTATACACTTGGCGATAAAAATGTTGAATTTCCACTATCGATATATTCTGAGGTTTTTAACTTAGGACACTTGTATAATTTATATGACCTGGTTGTAGGGCTTAAAACTGCATATAATTAACAATACGACCTAATAAAATCTTTTGTGACCTAAATCATCCTATGTTTTGTGGTTTAGGACAAACAGGAATTTATTTTCATACCACCCCCGCGCCACTGCAACTAATAATTCACTTTATTGTGATTGATGAATCCCATCAGTTACATTTTATACTCTCTCTCTTGAATCTTGAAGAAGAGAAAAATGTTAGTAACTTACTCTCTAATTATTCAACTTGTAAATTTTATTTTTGAGTACACACTGTTCTTATCTCTTTTCAGTCAGCTGTTTGACATATTCGAATCCACCCCTAATCTCTCTCTAGACCGTATGAACAAGTACATAGGATCTGCCGTCAACATGTGCACTGCTGTGTATATGAGTGTGGGCTTCTTTGGTTATGTGGCTTACTATAAGCTTACCAATCTGTCTGGTAAGTTGGATTTACAGTGTAGTAGTATGTAGTACTCAGATTTTATACTCGAAACTGCCTCAACTAAACTTCTCCCCACATGAATTTTGAAAATAATAGCTCCATCCAGAGGATGTTTCTATTTTTATTTTTACATCAGAGTAAATGCAGTACCTACAAATCTCTCAGTAGTTAGCCTCCTCGTGGTTCACTCTGGGCAACGTATTGACGTGCGGCTAAAGTACGGACAATTTTGGCGATTAGACAATCACTGCCAACAGATTTCCTGGTAAAGTTTATTACATAATTATGTCTTCTCACTTTGAGATGTGTGTAAGATGTGCCATACGATAAAAAAAAAATCTCAGTAGTTTATTTATTTTTTTAAGTAAAATATTTCATGAAAGAATGAAAGTTTTGTTAAGGAACCTGTTCCCTAATCTCATGGTTGCTTCTGTGCTCTCCAGGCAATGTGCTCCTGAGTTTCTCCCCTAACGCGTCCTCTAATCTCATGATTGCTTCTGTGTTCCCCAGGCAATGTGCTCCTGAGTTTCTCCCCTAACGCGTCCTCTAATCTCATGATTGCTTCTGTGCTCCCCAGGCAATGTGCTCCTGAGTTTCTCCCCTAACGCGTCCTCTGAGATCATAAAGTTCGGATTCGTCCTGTCAATAGCTGTGAGCTTCCCACTCGTCATATTTCCTTGCAGAGCCTCCATCTACTCCTTCCTGTTCAGAAAAGTAAGTTATTATATAAATACTTTGTATACTACATGTACCTATATTGTATAAATGTACCTATTATGTAAATAAAACTACAACTTTAGTTGTGATACTGTTCATAAAAAATAAATAAATAAAAAGTAAGTTGTTACCCGTCGGTCGTGATATGACCATGCAGTTGAAAGCGACGTTAAACCCAAATTAAATAAGTAAGTTGTTGTTGTTGTTGTTGTTGTAGACAGCTTGGCTACAACTGGAGGGGTGAGTGATGATCTCCAGCCAACTTTACTTCAAAGTTGGCTCGTCCTGAACCACATATTTCTATTTGCGATCAACCATAATGAGGACTTGGACTTTTCTTTGTAAGCCATTAAACCCATAGAAAACTGCAAGCTAGCCTCCTGGCTTGTTAGGGTTGGCTAGTCTGTTCTCAGTTTATAGTCCTCTAAAGAGTCTAAAGTAAGTTGTTACCCGTCGTGATATGACCATGCAGTTGAAAGCGACGTTAAACCCAAATTAAATAAGTAAGTTGTGTAGCCAGCTAGCGTCGATGGCACGTTGAATACACCAGTTCTCGTTGTGTCTCTTAAGTTAAGAAACGTTCAGCGAGGTTAGTATTAGATGGTGTCACCGGAGCGACCTAGATATGTAAACAAAGTGTTTGGAATTTGTAAACATGGGTCCTCCTGGCATGACAACTACCAAACCTCGGGGCAGTCGAAGTGACTGATTTCTAGTGAGTGGTTGAGTTCCTGCTGGTGAGTCTAATTATTTCCATCTACATACCTAATTATATCCGAGAGGCTCTCAGAGGACAACTCTATGTTACATGTTACACCCTTGATTAAATTAAATAAATATATTTAAGGTACAAGAATTATTTAATTCTTTTTTTATACACTCATTTCTTTTCTTGAACAATAAGGCGCTTGTTGGAACTTTGTTAACGGTTCGAACTCTATATTTATAGAACCGCATCATTGGCAAGGATTCCGCTAACTTGTGTTCTTAGTCGTTCCACCCCAAAAAGAAACTAGGACTGCCGGGGTCGGTAACAATTTTATTTATTTATTTTTACAAGTCAACGGGACAATGCCCCAAGTGTACAATTTATTAAAACTGGGATTAAGATTAAATATTAAAGCTATTAATCCGACCTCAGTAGCTTGATCGATAAGGCAGCGGACTTGTAACCTGGAGGTCGGTGGTTCAAGTCCCGGTTTCAGCGTAGATTTAGTAAAGCGAGTTTGAGTAGTTGTGATATCACGAAAGTCATTAACACAAATATGATAACTTTTTAACTTTTTTTTATTAAAGCTATTAATTCTTAAAACTATCAATCTTTAAAGCTAGACTTTAAACAATGGGTAACTATGGGTATTATCTACAACAAAAAAAATCGAGGCACTTTGTCACATTGGTTTCTCGTTTCGCCTCTCCCCCCAGGGACATAATCCATGCAGCCATAAAATTTTATTTTAAATTTTAGGAATAAAATATGCATGTAAAAAATAGGTACCTATATGCTTGGTTAGAAATATGTAATGACTGGTTTGGGATACATTTTTTTTTTAGTATTAGTTCAAATGAAACAAATGATTTCGCCTCTCCCCAGGGACATATACAGCCATAAAATTTTATTTTATTATTTTAAATTTTAGGAATAAAATATGCATGTAAAAAATAGGTACCTATATAAAATTGTTATGCTTGGTTAGAAATATGTAATGACTGGTTTGGGATACATTTTTTTTTAGTATTAGCTCAAATGAAACAAATGATTTCGCCTCTCCCCAGGGACACTCTCCCCACTACGAGGCGGTGACTCACGGCTCGGTGGTCGCGGGTTCGAGTCACATCCCCGAGTCTCGATTCCGCTGCATCACCCTCTTCATCATCTTCCTGTCTCTCTTCACGGCCCTGATGGCGACCAACATAGAGCTGGTGTTGGGTCTGGTGGGCGCCACCATAGGGGTGCTCATCTGTGTGCTCCTCCCCTCGTACGTCTTTGTCACGCTGAACGGAAAGCAAACCACAGAGAGACTTGTCGCCAAGGTGAGACTTTAGGACTATGCCTGGTTTAGGATACATTTTTTTAGTATTAGCAAACCACAGAGAGACTTGTCGCTAAGGTGAGACTTTAGGACTATGCCTGGTTTAGGATACATTTTTTTAGTATTAGCAAACCACAGAGAGACTTGTCGCTAAGGTGAGACTTTAGGACTATGCCTGGTTTAGGATACATTTTTTTAGTATTAGCAAACCACAGAGAGACTTGTCGCTAAGGTGAGACTTTAGGACTATGCCTGGTTTAGGATACATTTTTTTAGTATTAGCAAACCACAGAGAGACTTGTCGCTAAGGTGAGACTTTAGGACTATGCCTGCTTTAGGATACATTTTTTTAGTATTAGCAAACCACAGAGAGACTTGTCGCTAAGGTGAGACTTTAGGACTATGCCTGCTTTAGGATACATTTTTTTAGTATTAGCAAACCACAGAGAGACTTGTCGCTAAGGTGAGACTTTAGGACTATGCCTGCTTTAGGATACATTTTTTTAGTATTAGCAAACCACAGAGAGACTTGTCGCTAAGGTGAGACTTTAGGACTATGCCTGCTTTAGGATACATTTTTTTAGTATTAGCAAACCACAGAGAGACTTGTCGCTAAGGTGAGACTTTAGGACTATGCCTGGTTTAGGATACATTTTTTTAGTATTAGCAAACCACAGAGAGACTTGTCGCTAAGGTGAGACTTTAGGACTATGCCTGCTTTTAGGATACATTTTTTTAGTATTAGCAAACCACAGAGAGACTTGTCGCTAGGGTGAGACTTTATAATATTAATAACAATAACACTCTTTAGTGGAAGATAACCATCAGGCGAGGTTAATGCTCAAAGCATTTTCTACCACCTAACCCTCAGAGTCTTATTATTATGTGGTCACAAACTCAAATTAATGAGGAACATTTCGTGCACTGGGTGGGATTCGAACCAACGGATCCCTACGCTACCTGGATTACCAGACTAACGCGTTAACCACTCGACTACCAGTGCACATTATGGCTACCAGACTTTAGGACTATACCTGGTTAGAAATATGTAATGACTGGTTTGGGATACATTTTTTGAGTATTAGCTCAAATGAGACTAAGGGCGAAATAAATAGACAACATCGATAACTTAAGGCATTGCTTAGCATCGGTTTTCCCTATCTTGGACAATACGCAATCCAAGACTTAGCGGCACAGAGGTATTCAAGGGCGTAGGCAGCATTTGCGTTAGGTAGGGGCAGTTTCCGGCCGGAGCAGGGGGGGGGGCGTCCAGCAACTCCGAAAAAAAAAGTTTAGTATGAAGAAGGTATACCTGATATTTTATAACTACTTACGTTTTTGTGGTTGCCAGATTGAGTTTTTTCCCAAATTGGGGAAAAAGATTTAAAGCCGTATTTTGGGGATATTCTTCAGAGGAACAGATGGGACTTGTAACCTAGGGCAGCCTTACCCAACCATTTTTTTTTATCTGAGCGCACGGCAGTGCGCCAGGCCAAGTTCCAGCAAGCACGGCAGTGTATCTTTACACGAACCGATTCACCCGGTTTTTCACACCCTCATATCTTCGGTTCAACTGATCATAGAGATATGAAACAGAGATTGTCCTAATATCATTAAAAAGACATTGAAAATTTAAAGACTCTATGCAAAAAACATCCAGAGGAATGTAATTTTGAAATTTGCGATTTTGATACTAACTGACTGACAGATTATCAAAATTATGAGGCACTTCCCGACTACCTAGAAAGCTGAAATTTTGCATGATGGTAGGGTTTATTGTAGAAATACAGGGAAAAAATCTGAAAACTGGAACTTTCGCACTTATCATGCTGTTAAACGGTGTTATTTTAGGGAGGAAATATACTCGATTATGGTATATAAATTATGAGATACTTCCCTACTACCTACAAAGCTGAAATTTTGCATGGTGCTAGGGTTTACTGTAAAAATACAGGGAAAAATCTGAAAACCGGCACTTTCGCACTATTTCTGCTGTTTAACGGTGTCGTTTTAGGGAGCATATTAGAGTGAAGAATCCTAAAAAAAGTAGTGAAACGTGCTGTGAAACGAACCATTTACAAAAAGTAATGATATCCCACAAAAAACTACCGTTAAAAAAAGGGCCAAGTTCCAGAACTCCTATCCAAAAAGGTTTCGCCAATGAATGCAGTGATATCTTGTTTGCGGCCAAGTTATCTTGGTACTAAATTATTTAAAACCCGTTTTCTGAGTTCCTGTTTTTGTTTTTAACTGCAAACTATCCTCTATTTTGGCCAGTTTTATGCCATCGGTTGTATGGAATATTACGACTATATGTATAGGTACAGAATAACAATATAACCATCACAAGGAGCGACACTGGCCAAGTTAGAGGATAGTTTGCATTTAAAAACATACAAAATGAGGAACTCAGAAAACGGGTTTTAATAAAATAAATAATTTAGTACCAAGATAACTTGGCCGCAAACAAGATATCACTGCATTCATTGGCGAAACCTTTTTGGATAGGAGTTCTGGAACTTGGGCCTTTTTTTAACGGTAGTTTTTTGTGGTTATCTTTTCTCCATATTCTACTGCTTAATTTATCAAAACTTCGCCTGCGGGCCCTGCGGCGCTGTAATGTTAATCTTTCATATTTTCATAACCTTTCATTATTATTATTCTACATGCTACTATTTCTACTTCTAAAATAGTAAAAATCTCGCCTGCGGCACTTTAAAGTAGCCCTTTTCTTACCTCTTTCCTCCATTTTATAGTGTTAAATATGTTAAAAGGTCGCCTGCGGACTGCGGCAATGTAAAAAAGCTCTTTTTTTATCTCTTTTTTCCGTAATTAACTTACTTCTCAATATTATGTTAAAAGTTCGCTTGCGGTGCTATAAAGTAGCCGTTTTCAGCACTAGGTTTTAGGGGGGTAGGTTCTTTCCTACCAAGGTTTTTTTAATGTGGGGGTGGGGGGGTACTGGGGTAGGTTTGGGGAAATTATGAAAATACCATCTGGCATTTTCTGCGCTCTAGCGGGATAGAACAAAACCAACTTGAATTATTGAATTGAATGGTTTTTTGTTCTCTCTTGGTCCCTTTCGTTTGGTATGGTAGGTATAGTTGCGATTTTAATATCATTTTTTTTCTTCTTTTTTTTACTTTCCTTATATTTTAATGGGTTTTTTTTCGATATCTTTTGGAGCCCCTTCACAAATTGCATACTCATTAAGCATTTTTAGGTAGGAGCACCTGCCCCTACCTGCTCCACGCTGCCTACGCCCTTGGAGGTATTACAAAATCGTCTATTAATTCCGCTCTAGAAATTTTCACAAATTCACAATGTTTTTTTTGAACCAGCGACTTGATGGGTGAGAATTCAAATTCGAACCCTCGGGATCCTGGGGTCCCAATCAGACTGGGTGAATTTAATTTGAGTAGCTGGTTTGTGAGCCCCCTTCGTGATATGACCATTTAAAAAAGAAAGAAAAATGAGTGTTTCACAACAACAACAACAAAAAAAATCGTAGCCATGAAACAGCAGCTACTGTAGACGCTTGTGGTTTGTGTTGTAGTTTGCCTATCCATCTCGTAGATTCCACCTTGAATGGCGAGAAGTGACTTAAAACTTCCCATTTAGGTGCTGGGTCAAATCTAGTATGTAAGGGAAAGTATCCCTTACGTATACAACTCTAACAAAATATTGAACACGATTATTTTGTCGGCTATGAGGATCAAACCTCTGAAAAGGTGGAGCCAGTCACACCTCTGCCCTCCATGTTTATCAAACAGCAAGATAGTAACAAAGGTATCAAAGAATAATATTGACAATGGGCGTGATTATTGCCTGAGGCAATCGCTGCCATCAATGGAAAGCTATAAAAGAAAATGGAACTCAGATAATATAAAAAAATATGGAACTCTGATAATATTATTTATTTGTTTATTTTTTCCTATTCTTCATGTATCCACAATTTAAATTCTGAACTCCCCTTTCTCTACACAGTTTTATTTAACTTTGAGAAAGGGTACCATTCAATCATTTTAAAATCTGTATCATATTATAATTGTAATAAATAAATGGAAAATTAAAAAAAAAAAAAAGCGAGTTATCTAACCGGAAGATCAAGCCTTCCGCTGATAGCGACTAACCACTGAGCTAATCGTGTGCTCATGATCTTCTTTTTTTTCCAGATCATATTCTTGGTGGGTCTCTGCATCATGTTCCTGGGTACCTACGCCAATCTCATGGCCTCTGAGAATGTGGAGCGAGTCACACCTCTGCCCTCCATGTTTATCAAACAGCAAGATAGTAACAAAGGTAATGAAATGAAGAACATAAACTCAACTTTATGTTACAAGTTTAAAATAAAAAATAAAACAAGTACCTTAAAATCCCTGAAAAAATATTTGAAAGAAAGTTATATAGAAAGGGTTCCTTATTAATTTGAGGAATGCTGCCTATCTTGATATCTTGATTTTGATTGTTACTTTATATTATATTTTTTTATATATAATTGACTTTGTACCTTTAATTTATGACTGTGTACATTATTGTCTTATAATATTACTGTACAATAAAAAAAAAATAATCTATTCTATTCTAATACGAAACAGTCGATTTTTCTTTTGTCCTTTCTATGTATGAAAAGTAATCCCAAGACAAACTTATTGGACGTTTTGTCTCTTTTCTCTGTTCTTGAAATTTTATCGCGCGTAAGGTTTTAAATTGAAATTTTGAAGAACTCTCGCTAACATAAGTGTCAGATTTTGCGTAACATTTTGTCTAAATATACGAGTTCACAATGATACTTGTTCAGTTCCCATTGAAATCTTTCAATTCCAAAATCATGTGATTCCCCTCTTTCATTTGCTTTTCAGGCGAAATCATGCACTTAGCCGAGTCCATGCGTCTGAGCAACAACTTGATCATGCAAGGCGTGGACAGTAAAATCGAGAAACCAAACCTACAGACAAAGCCACCCGAGGTAAACAAAATAAGGCACGACTACAATCAAAAACTGATAGAAGAGAAACAAAAAAGGGAAAGAGCCCTTGAGAAAGTCAGCAGAAAAGTTGAAAATGAATTGGAAGTAAATAAAATTGACAAAGACAACAAGAGAATTGATGCAAATATTGAAAACAAAATATTAAACACCATCATGGTGAATGATGAAAAGAAAGTGGTTGCTAATGATGTGAAGAACACGGACAGTTCAAATAAGAAAGACAAAGTAGGCGCCACAAGCAATATTGAAGGTGCTCGTAAAGAAGACCTCATCAATAACGAAGCTATTCGCAAAGACGAAAATGAGACACAGAACGAAATATCAGTGAATGTGCCTCCAAAAGTGGCACAGAACCACGAGATAGAAATACTGGAGAAACTGAAGAAGCAAGAAGAAGAGCAGAAAAAAATTATGAAGCAACAGGAAGTGATACTGAAAGAGGTAATCAAACAGAATCAACAATTGGAGGAAATCAAAGCGAAAGATGAGACACTAAAAGAAAACAAAAAAAGTGAAGGAATCCTATTTCAAAGCATTCCCAATGTAGACACAAGAAATAAGTTAGAATCAAACCGTGGGAGTGGATTGGTCAGTCATTTGAATCCTGCCAAGGCAGTGAGTAGTAATCTGATATCAGAGAAGATACAAGAGCTGAGTGATAATATCAAAGAGTTGAATCGAGATGAGATTAAACTCACAAATCAGATTGACAAAGCAGAGAAAAAGATAAAGCAAGAAAAAATTGTTAATAAAGTCCCAGATGGTGTTCAAAATCAAAAAGGCGATGGTGCAAGAGATAGTATTAATAATGTTGTAAAAATTGCAGAGACATTCAGTAAGCCAGTTCTTGGACAGATAAAAGTCAACAAACTTACAAACCATGTGTCTGAAAATGATGCAGGCCAAACATTTGACAAGAAAGCTGGAGATGCAAATGGTGAACTGAACAACATTGAATCTCCTCCAAATGAAGTTAGCAAGGTTCCACTTGCCAATAGCAATGCAAATATTGAGAACGAAGCTTTTATAGAAGTAGAAAAGGACTTGACCTACAAGAAGAAAAAACAGAATAATAGTATGAATGGATTGAAAAGCACCGAAGAAAAAAAAAGTGGAGCCGCTAATCTTGCAAATGCTGTACCCATAGCGCTCATGCTTCAACCTAGCAAGAAGCCAGAACCTAAACCATTGGATATTATCAAGACAAGAGACATTTTGGAAGATGTGAGGAGAGAGAAAAGAGATGTGCGTCAAGAACCTGCAAACCCTGTACCACCGGAGTATGAAGTTGTGAAACAGCCTATAGAACAGTTGAATAATGTGGCAGAGTCTGTGAAACTCCCAGTAGAGAATGTGATACAACCTGTGGATAAATTATTAGAAAAGATGAGCAAGCCTATAGAAATAGAAGATGTAGTAGCGCTTAGGAGAAGATCTCTAGACAAAACATTGGACAAAATTAGAGAACCTGCAGAAATGGGGGAAATAGTAGAGAAGCAATTTGAAGGTGAAGCTTCGGAGACAGCTCAAACGCCTAAACGAATTGAAGAAAATATTGATAAACTATTAAAAATTGCTGAAGAAGCCTTGAATGAACCTTTGCAAAAGTCCCCATTGAACATGTCCAAACAATCACAAGATAAAGTGCTATCAAAAAATGAAAACAGTGATAAAACTTTTCCTAATAGTGAAACCAATCACCTCTTAGAAAGTAATGATAAAATAATGGTGACCAGTAGTAGTAATAATTCAGTTAACAATAATGAAGCAACTTATATTTTATCAAATAAAACTATTCCCTCCGCTGAGATTCTATCAAACCTACAAAGTATTATAAATAGTGCTGATGGTATAGTAAATGAATCCAACGATCTCAATATAGCCAATAGTGAAACGAGAATGACTGCAGATCTAACTGCCCCTAAAAATAATATTAATGATTCTATTGTTGGTAAAAATGTTTCTGAAGTTTCAATTAAAGATAGTTTTAATGTACAAATTGAGGATAAAAATGAGAGTTCAAATAAAATGAGTAATGCTAATATTGTTAATCATTTAAATGTAAATAATAGGAGTAGTGATACCAAAACCGAGGATATTAATCAAAACAAAAAGTGTGATGCTAAGAGCTCTGAAGATATTCGTGTTCCCCAGATACTATCAAATCTAGAACATGATGATATCCTCAATTCCTTGCAGCTTGACAAAAGATTCAATGACCATGTGATAAATAACATTGCAGCTGATAAAACGTAGTTTTTGTCTCGAATATTCAACAAAGACATATCGTTCGAATTTATGACCTTTTTATGCTCTCCTAGTTATGAAGGTTTTTTTAATTCCCACCGTTATTGAGGACAAAAACTCACTGTTTATACTACTGCCAACGTGATATTAGAAGTGAATATACAGGGTGGGTGATTTTAAATGACGCAGTCGATTTTCTCGACCCCTGTTGGATTTCCATAAATTCTATTCTGAGATTATTTTATGTCTAAAAGAGGACTCGCTACAGTGACCTTTGCAAATCTGCCAAGGTTTTTTTCATGGTCAACTTTATCTTTTTAATGTTTGATTTCAGTTTTTTTTTTATACATGTGACATATCAAACTAAATCTTTCATGGTGCTAAGTTGCCAAAAATTAATAAAAAAAAATATTTGTAAGCAGTTTTTGAAAATTCAAAGTTTGTCCTATTATTTCTTTTATTATTATTTTCAAAGCTGACCTTAAAATAAACTTGATTTGCAAAGGTCACTCTTAGGGCGGAATTAATAGACAAATTCTACCACTCAAGTCATTGCTAAGCGTCGGTTTCCCCATCTTACACAGTACGCAATCCGTGACTTAGCGCCACAGAGGTATTACAAAAAAGTCTATTAATTCCGCCCTTAGAGCCATAAAGAAGGCTCTCATAATATTTTTTTGTATATATTTCCAACAAGGGCCAAGAACTATGTTACTTAAAATGACCCACCTTGTATTTATATTATTTTAAAATAGAATTTTTTACACTTTAACTAATAAAATATTTTTTAATTCTTCAGATGAGTGTGCATTTATTAGCCACCTGCGGAAAACATAGACAATCACAGAAACGTCATCTATTTAACAGCAAAAAATCTCTTTTTCATGTAAATGTATCATACAATTTATACAAGCGAGCAGCTAAGCTTGATCTTTGTTTTTCTACTTCTTTTTTGTTGTTGATAATTACCTATTATGAAAGATGAAACCTATTATAATTTTGTACCTATTATAAGAGATGAAAAAGTTATCCTTTCTTTTGTTAGGCCCCTACCAAGTCAAAGTCTTTGTGGTAGAGCTTTTGGGTTCTGAATTGATTTTTCCCACATTAGGTTACCATAGTGGTACTACGGCCTTGTTCCAGAAAGCTTTTTCTGGAACCACCCAGAAAGTGTTTTTGGGTAAACAACTGTTCTGATTGGTTTATTTGAAGAAAGTTTGACAGTTGAAAGGGAGATTTTGAGAGTGAAAGTGCTTTCTGGAATGAGGTCTAGTTACCCCCAATAGTATTTTAAATATTATTTTATAAACATCTATTTACTTTATACATTTTTTAGCATGCCACTGGAGTGCAAAGTGTTTTTGTATTTCATTATTATGATTTATCCAAATATCATATTTAATGTACATATAGGGTGTTCCATTATAAAGCACACCCTTAAATATCTCGGAAACTACTGAGGATTGAAAGAAGAAAATGATTTTTTTTAAACTGTAATTTGAAAACCGTTGTTCAATTTTGGAACGTGCAATTAGGCTGAATTGGCAACTTAAAGCAAATGTAATTAAGTTATTTTTAAATGTTTATAAAGTTATTTTAGTATTTTCCGAGATATTTCAGTTTGTCATTTATAATAAGACTCGGCCGTATGAAGTTCTTTTGTAGAAGTGTGCGTGCAAATTTTGTAAAAGCTCTTTTCATGATTCCGTGAGAGGAATGAAAATTACCGAGTTGGCTGTTGATAGTTCCTATTCTCTAAGACCAAAATACTTGGATTTTAGAATTAGTTGTAAATATGAGTAGTTTTTTTTAATTTCGTTAAAACAATTGTGATTCTAAATTATTAAGTTATTAGCATTTAAAAAAAATCTACTTTGTCAATAAAAAAGTGTGTACAGTGTACACTGTACCTATAACATTATTAAATACATCGAATGTACTATATTTTATTAAATTTTAACATTTTCGTTTCATTTACCTGTTAATATTCATTTTGTTTACCATTTTGGTGGTAATAGTGAATACCATGTCAGTAGGAATACCTCTGTGAAAAGCAAATCTGAAGGTTTCGAGTTTGAATCCTGTCCATAGAAGAATTTTAGGATGGCATATTATTATGGCTGTAAGATTTTTACAGTCAAACCTGGGTCAACAGGACTGGGTCAAACCTGGATAAACTGAGAAAAACTCGTGGTTCATTTTATCCTTTTAAATGAAACTTCTTAAGCACGAAAATATTGCTGGTCTCTTGAATTAGGTAGCTAAATCTTCAGAGAATTATTGCGACATCATCCATTTTGTTTGAATTGTACAAGAAAGTCCCTACCCAATTTATTTTTCGTATGGCTTTATTACACATCTCAAAGTGAGAAGACATCTCAAACTTGATCAGGAAATCTGATGACAGTGATTATCTGATCGCCAAAATTGTCAGTACTTTAGCCGCATGTCAATGCGTTGCCCAGGGTGAACCACGTGGAGGCGTACTTAACATTTTACCCAATATTACATAGGTATACTCATAGGTCCTCATAATAATATTATTTTAGTATCATGTAGTTACATGTACCAATTATTCACCAGTGAAAAAAGCGACCATAATTTTCGACATTTTTTTTAACCCTCATAAAATTACACGGAGACATTTTAGAATTCTTGTTCATATCAGATTAAAGACAGGTACTTAGGAATGCTATCAACTCAGAGATCGCTATCCTTTCTATTTCCGAATGTTAATTTTTTTGAGAATTGAAAAAAAAGTCGAAAATTATGGTAGCTTTTTTCACTGTAGAATATTTGGGACATACCTAATTACTAATTACCTATGTACCTCATCTAGTATACACGGACTTTGATGATTATTGATCAGACATTATTGTGGATTTATGAATATTACTTTTATCTTCTATTCGGTATTTAAATGGAAGCTCTTTTTCTCCTACGTCATCAACTTTTTTTTGTCATTCAGGTACCTTGGATTATGTCATTTTTTGGGGTTTAACGTCGCTTTCAACTGCATGGTCATATTACGACGAGGGTGTTACCCTCCATTCGCAGGAAAGTCACAAACCTGCTACCCCCATTAAGCTCACCCTGCCTGGATTGGGTCGGAATTTGAATGGTTATCCATCCAATTCCTAACCTCGCGTTGCTATTAACACATTATCACATGGGCGTAGTAGCCATAATTTTGGCTAGGGGGGGGGGGGCAGCTGATGAGGAAAATCAATAATACCTAGTGAACAATCAATAATACCTAGTGTTGCATACTCCCTGGAATTTTCTAGGGGGGCAGCCCCCTGGCTACGCCCATGCATTATCATCGCCCAGTCTGAGTCAGTCCAAATTTCAATTTGAACGTGGACCAACATCACGAAGTCTTCACCTTGGACGTTGCTTAACTTCGGTGATCCCACGAGAACCGGTGCATTCAATGCGCCATCGACGCTGGCTATACCAAATTTTATTATTGCAGATTTTTTTGGAGGGATTCTTGGGATATTTGGTTTCACACACAGCGCGCGGTGAACTACGAACCCATGTGGACGCGGTAAAGAAGACTTATTTCCGAATGAATTCTCTTTCCCTCTGACATTTCATGGAGAAAAACAGTAGAACAGGGATCTACAATAAAGTCTAAACTTTCTATTGTTAGGTGCAGTTTGCCGCCGCTGACCCAACTCCCCCCTAAAGTTTTAAAACTTGAAATTTCAACGGTAAAATGGTTTTACTAATCAGATTTGAATACCCCTGATTTTCCGTTGTACAGCTAAGTTCTTATCAGTCAAGGAGGTAGACAACTATTGGATTTTCCTCTGGTAGTATTAGATTGAGGCAACCGGAGTAAAAGGTTTTTGTTAAGACTTACTTTAGGGGTATTTTTCTTTTGGATAATTTTTTTTTGCCAGGTTCGATTTTCCAAATATTTCCATTATATTCCAAGGTCAACTTCACCACATCCGTGAAAGAAAAATGTGTTTCAGTACTTTTAAAGATAAACAATGGACTTAACCTATAAAAGAACTGGAAGCAAGAATTTTCTACTTCCATTTTGGTTAACCAAACTGAAAGAAGGAAGAGAAAAAATTTCCTCTTCCAAAAGAAAAATGACTTGCAGCCAGTTTGGTTCATTTTATTCCCGTTGCATCCACTTTGGTTAGAAAGAAAAATACGGCTTTTACTAATAAAACTCATTTTCGGTCTGTGTGTAATATGTTGGCGTCCAAACAATTAAGTGCTTTGACACAAAGGTCCCGCTTTCATTGGAGATGGCTACAGGATGGCTTAAATTTCGCCAACGATAAATTACTCTTAGTAAGGACTCAGAATGGTTGGGTGACCGACAACATTTTATTTTCATTTCAGTATTTTGTTGTAGTTTTTCACTAGAAAATTGATATTAGTTGCTGTGATTCCCTATTTTTATTTTACACCTAGTTATTTCTCAAAATATACTTGGGGTTGACTAAATATTGAGTTAGAAGAAAAATATCTACCTTCTGATACCTCTAACCGCTTATTAAATATGGCAGCTATTTTTTTTCTTGAGAAACTTTCAAGTGCATGGTCATATCACGACGGAGATTTTACCCTCCATTCGCTGGAAAATTATAAACCAACATCTTAAATTAAACTTACCCAGCTTGAGTGGGGCCGGGTATAGCCAGCCATACCGTACGAGGGTTCGATTTTGAATTATTACCCATCCAAGCGCTAATCTCGCTGGAAGTTGCTTAACTTTAGTGACAGAACGAGAACTATTGTATTCTACGTACCATCGACACTGGCTATTAATATGTTGGATCAAGAGAATGTTTTTAAATTTTACAGCAGGTTATTTTGGTCTCACTTTATGTAACAGCATTATTGATCCACTGTTATTTAACCTCCTTGGGTAATTATCAAAACAGCTGTTTGTTGTTTACAATTTGTGTTTTCATTGCGAGAAAACTTTCGAAATTCAAATCGAGAAGTTCTTCAATTTTTCGCCTGAAAAGGGTAGTTTTTGGGCTTTTGACCGAGCGCAGTCGCCGTTTCGAAGACGGCATTGCAGAAATTTATTGATTTTCATGTCATTTCAGTTAAGTTCAGTGTGTTCTCTAGTGTAGTTTGTATTATTAGCTTTAAGAAAAAATTCCTGTCGGAAAAATTGTGTTAACAAAAATAAATCGTTAATGGGAATCCCGTGTGAGTGTCAGTGTTTCTTTTAGTAGTTAATTTAACAATTCGTTTGGAACCATGACGAAGGACAGGCTAGCCGCTTTGAAAGCTGTAAGTACACTCCGATACTTTTTAAATCATCTCATTTTGTATCAACCGGTTCCTGATATTTTTTGTAGGTAAAGGGATGAATGAATCACACACAAGAGGAGGTGTAAATCTCCTAGTTGTAGAAGTAGTACTTTGCATCCTCACTCTATCTGATAAACTTTCACATGTATTCTCCCTCCAATATAGCTCCCATGGGATATCTGTTGAAGAAAAACAACAAAGTTGAAATTATATTGATTAATCTAATTTTCAAAGAATTATGACATTTTATTTTCTAGAAACTACACTCAGTCACTCATTAATCATCCCAGCTACTAGGGTATTAAAATACTCACATTGTTTGTTAGGAACTATACTTTAAACACACTCCTTTTCTTAAATTTTTTACATTTCTTCAAGTCCTATGAATCATTTCATCAAGGATAGATTTCAAATTCATCAGGCATGTACCATCTACTTTAATTGTGTTAAATCCATATTGAGATTTATAATTTCTAATCCAACCCAGAGTAATGAAATATTATCTTAAGGGTGCGTTCATAAATTGTGTCACTAACCAATTGATTTTATTATTCAACACTTGATGTTAGTCAGTTATTAACGTATACAATGGCTACTTTCAAATGTATTTGTTATTGATAAGCACACAAATCAACTGATTAGTGCTTTATAACCATATTTAATGTAGGTAATAAATGCACTCTTAGTAAAAAATCTCTGAAATTTCTTTTATTTCTTATAGATATTAGTCATTATTCAAGGATGACAAAAATAGTCCTTTCAAATCCCTTCCTCTTTCAAGTGGAAAGTTCCATTTTTGCTTGAAAATATATGAGGTACATAATAAGAAAAGATAGTGAACATCTTAAACACATTGAGAAATAAATTACATTTTATAAAAATTGATATTACACAAAGTCATGATGACATTAACATCTTCTAGTACAGTGGTTATTAGAACTTAATAAAAAAAAATTGTACAAATTCATATACAATTTTTTATAAAAATTGAATGTAATGTTCACAAGAAATTAGAGTTTAACAAAATTAGAGGTCAGACAGAATGCCTTTCTCTCAAAGATTTGCTTGTTTCAAGTTGATGAATTTAAAATAGAACATCTACAATACATTTTCATTGAGTTGACAAGGCAAGACTGGGATCGTTTTGAAGAAGTATAAACCATTGATAGAAATGGATCCACCTGATTATTGCATTCAAAAAGGGCAGTACAATGGAATATATCATAGACCCAACAGTGAGGTTTGAACAGAATAGGGAAGACCAGGGTGACCTAGTACATAAAGAAAAGTACAATATTTATGAAATGTATTCCCGATCTGCAAGAAAAGTTCAATCAAGGCTTTGGTGTGTGTGAATACAAAGTCATTGGTCTTTGGTTTGGAAGTAGAGTCCTTATCAGTAAGAATGCAGTGCAATTTCTAAAATCATTGAACTGCCACAAGTCACTCTTTCAAGACATATCTTCTCATTAATTATCAGGTATAGTTTTAAAATCATCCACTATCACACTTACTCCTCTCAAAGTAGATCCTAACAACATCATCAAAGAAAACACAAAAAATGTAGTAAAGAAAAAAAAAAAAAAAAAAATCTACATAAAGAAGAAAAAATGTAATCTTCTAAGATTACATTTTTTCTTTTTTTCTATTATTGATTGTTTTACTGTGTTCTTTTGGCAACTCTCTGTTATGTGAGCAGTTTCTTAAAATACAAGTATTTTATATTATTGCACCTTTCATCATATGAACCAAATTTTAAAGAATTAGCCAGTAAAATTCAAGCTCAAAAATGAAATAAGCATCAAAAATCATCTCAATTCTACTGTAACTATGTGATTTTACTAATAAAAAATATTTAAACAGTAAAATATTTTAGTTATAGGTACTGTTGGTGTAAAACTAAAAAGTTCCTTTTGCTAGCAGTTTAATTTTGAGCATTACATTTAATTATACAGGGTGGTCTCAAAACATATGGAAAATGTCCTAAAAAAACATTCCCATACAATCACATAAAGAAATGATTTTAATTTTTTGAAATCTGCACAAAATTTTGTCATTTCCAATCATCATTGCAGAAGTTTAACAAAAAACCCTTTTCTGTTTTTAAGAGACAAACTACTGATCCAGGCTTTGGTGGTTGCAGTTTTTCCATCTCTCACTTTGCATTTGATTTTTTCTAAATTATTCTCTGGTAGAAATCTGGCACTCTTTAGTAAAAACATGTCCGTTTTGTCTCCTAATACATTACTTCAGGGGTCTTCAACCTGTGTCCCACGGGCCACTTGTGGCCCGCCGAGTCATTTTTGGTGGCCCGCGAGCTCATTCATGTTATTTCCTATTTCTTCCAGCACTAGCTGGCCAAGATTTTTTTTTTTTAATGCAAAAGTTAGCAGTGACAAATCCGATGGGATTCGAACCCGGGTTTCCCACCTACAAGACTAGTGCATTGACCAACACTCCCTCCAAA
>CM044963.1:16825037-16865060 GCA_024516035.1 Bactericera cockerelli | reverse complement strand
ACATGTTTCTATGAAGAAAAGAAAGGGAAAAATATCAATAATAAGAAGAAAAAAAATATGTAATCTTGGATTATTGATTGTTATACTGTGTTTTTGTGGCAACCCTCTATTATGAGAGCAGTTCTTAAAATATATTTATTTTATTGTCTCTTCCCATAAGAATAAACTTGTGTGACAACACACAACTTTCCTTATCCCCTGAAAAGAAGCCAAAGTCCACCACTAGTGACTCAATGGTAAGAGATATCAAAAAATTAATGACAAATTTATAATCAGCACCTCAAAATCATTGGCTCTAGTATGTCACAACCCCCATCTAGGATGAATAATAAAAAAAGTTAGTCATAGCAGGTCCCCCAATATACCAGTAAATTGGGGCTGAGGTCCAAAAAGTTCTAGCTATCAAAAAAATGATGGGAATAGACTCCTATTATTTTTTATTGTTAGAAAAAGTTGTTCTTATAATTATATTTTTTTTTTATCCTTTATTGTTTATCAATAACCAGCACTGATTTCATCAAAAAAAGTTTTGTGCCTCCTCCTCTCCATAAATGAGGTCTACATACCAAATTTCAAGTCTAGCTATTGCTGTTCTCGAGAACTTGTTTACAGACACAAAACATTGAAGTAGACTTCTGTTCTCAAACATTTTATCTCAGTTTATTTACAAGGGACATTTTAGTGCTTTGATGTCCTGCATTAACAGTGAGACATGTAAAAGTGTCCTGTAATTTTTCTCTGGTCAACAGGGAAAATCAAACAATTTCTAAACAATATTTTTTTTTTTAATTTTCTAGGCAACTTAAAAGTTTACCATCATCCCAAGAAACAGACTGTGACATCCAACTACCACAGCTCCATAGAAAGCGTACAGCTCGCATTGAATCATCAAGTGAAGATGAGTATGAGCCACAAGCCAAGAAACCTCTCATTATTGACCAGAGACCCAAGAAACCTGTTATTGGCAATAAGTTAGATGAGAGTGGAAAAACAGGCACCAAAAGTAGTGTGGAGGTAGCCTGCATTGATCAGCTGACTACCAGTGTCACTGAGCAATGTAATGACAGTGTGGATGAATCTTCTTCATTGAAAGAAACACAAGTCAATAGTAAGTTTTAAAAAAATCTTGGAGAGGATCTAAGCTTCCTTTGCTAGAATATGAGCTAGTTTTAGGTTAATAGAATACTTACTTTAATGAGTAATGACTTCATGAGGTAGCTATGACCTCATGGTCCTATAATAGCTATGATAACACTCTTGTGAGCTTTCCTTTTACCTTATTATACTTCCAACTTGCAATAATGCATTCAATGGTGTATGTCTCACATTGACTGACTGAAATTTTCTTCTGTAATACCCAGCTTACTTTACCTGGGAAATTGTTTTCTTTTTATCCAGGTTTCATTGATTTATACATCATTTTATCTCAATTCTAGCCAGCAAAACAACTACTCAAAGCAATGCTAAGACTTTGGGTGAATTAAAAGGGGATACAGTAAATATCAACCATTTCCTGAATGACTATTATGAGAGATTCACTCAGGCAGACATCCAGGAAGAAATCCAACATATCTCTGGTATGTATCGTTTTTTTTGTAGGGTTCAAAACTATGATTTAAAAAATCTATTATGTTACTGTAGGTATTGTAATTTATTGTTTTTTACTTTCCTTATCCTATAATAAGGAAAGTATTGTATTCGTCGAAAATTTGACCTACCCAGTTTTTCACATTTCTGGACGAATCATAGCCTCAGGATACCAAAAAAGTTGTTTTTAGCCATTGGTCCGTGCGTCTGTCTGTCTGTCTGTCTGTCTGTCTGTCTGTCTGTCTGTCTGTCTGTCTGTCTGTGAACAGGATATCTCAAGAACGGTAAGAGCTAGAGACTTGAAATTTGGTATGCAATTCAATTTTATACACCAGACGAACCACGAAACTTTTGGTTCAAATCGGCCGCAAAATGCGGCCGCAGGGCCGCAAATATTGGCCGCAAGCGCCGCTTCTATGAATTGGTTAATGATACAAAAAAAGTTACAGAACAACATTTTCTTAGATTAAAAAAATAATAGGGGTCTCTTCTTATCATTTTTTTGATATCTTGAACTTTTTGGACCTCGGCCCCAATTTACCGGTATTTTGGGGGGGACCCGCTCAGACTAACTTTTTTATTATTCATCCTAGATGGGGATTGTGACATATCAAATCCAATGATTTTGAGGTGCTGATTACGAATTTGGCTTTGATTTTTAGCTGACTGTTACCTTTGAGTCACCAGTGGCTTTTGGTCCTGTTCCCATTCCTAATATGATAAGGAAAGTCGTGTGATGTTTACACCAGATTTTTTTTTATTTGTTTCGAAATAATGACAATGTTAGGGAGTAATGTCAGAATTTCCCATTTAATCATATGAAGAAATCATATCATATGAAGGTTCGGATGAATGTGCCATCTGTCACAAATTGTAACTCCTGATGGGGATTTTAGCTGTTTCATATCTTGATTTTTTTTGTTATTTGAATAGTACATTTGAGATTAAAATCAGGAAGAGATTTGCATTTGGAGCTTTAAAAAAAAAACGCAACTGAAAGAACAACACAACGTAAGGGGAAGAATAACTACCTAGTCTTAAAGCACATTAATAATTGAACGGGTGACGAGAAGAACCAGGAATGTCAAAAATCGATTTTTTTTTCCTCGTAGAATAAGAAGGAATGTACTCTTTTCTATCATCTCTGTGAATATGAAGGAGAAATACCACTTATAAGTATAATTTTTTCGATTTTAAAGTGGGGGAAGCATACTCATTAGCATGATAATATTTGTCTTATTTTTGCGTTCCTGAAAAGACTCACCCATTCAATTACTTAATCTCACCTCAATAAATTTTGTAATCTTTCGAACTTAAAACATAAAACTTGGTTATTAGCCTGATCCTTTACAATGAAACAACTCAGATTTTTTTTAGAAGACACCAAATATTGTAATTATTTATACTACTGAGATAATATAGCTTTATTTATACTGAACAACTGGGACTCATATTCCAGCAGTAAGCCCAAGACATATTATTATGTGTTCAACAATCCACATGGGAAATATTACTCATCAAGTCCCAGCTGGGTTTTGACCCTGAACCTTTGGATTATAAGACGGGCGCCTTAACCTTAATTATAAAAAATAGAAGATTATTACAGAGCCACGGGGACCGACTCAAATACTGGGCAGCTAATTTTTGTATAGAGAAAACAATATTTGGGGAAGGACCATTTAAGGATGTCCATCTCCCTTCTTTTATTTTATTACTTGAAAATTTTATAAATAATATTGTGTCCGCGAGAAAGGCATAGATCTGTATCTAGCTCGTGGTGGTAGAATAATCATGCATTAACATCACCCAGCCTGGATTGGGCCAGAAATATATTAATTGAAAATCATTTAATTTGAAATTGTTCTCCTCAGATTGCCTCTTCAGAATCATCAGTCTGCACCAGCAGTTCCGTCAAGTCCCCACAGATAGCGCCCAGAGGCATGAGCTAGAGGCTTCCAAGGGGTTGATCTGTAATAAAGTGATCAAAAGCATGGAGAGTGTGATTAGTGTGTTTCCGGACACAGAACTGTCCCAGGTGGTCACGGGTATAACCTTTATTAGAGTGTTTGAGAAGTTCAAGATGAAAACCAGAGAGTTCAAATTCAAAACAGGTGAGAGAATGATTTGTTTCCTATACACTGTCTCATGTCTCATCTAGTTATCTTGGAAACTACTCGGAATATCAACAACAAAAATCGCAAAAACCCGTAATCCCTTTATATTTTAGGGTATTATTTTGCTGGGCGCGGACCAACTTTAAATTCTTAAATAGAATGGTAAATCGTATGGTATATTTTTCAAGAGTCTCGTCAAAACAAATTTTCTAGCAACAGATTTCAGTGAGTTTCGACGTATGGTTTACGAGATACAGGGTGAAGAGTGTAAAAATAGACTCTTGGGGGCCATAGCTCTACTTATTGTATTTCACCATTGAATACCTTTTTGACATTCCAATGCATTTTTTTGTAACACAGAAAAGAGGAAGCTTAAATGATCTAGATTGAGAGAGAAGTACAGTTTTATTTCAAACAATAGTGAAAATTAAACTGAGAGGTAAACAGAATTCTAGGTTTTCATAGCCGCAATATTTTGACCAAGATTAATATATCAGTGAGAGTAGGGACATCTTATTATTGCAGGATAAAATAGAATATTGTTCTGTCTCTTATGAACTAATTTGATTGTGAACCTAATTGGCATTAATCATTTGATTGTCTTTAGAATTTTTGTTGAGTTAATAATTAAATGTGTCAATTAGCAACCATGCAATTGGGATTGAAATATATGTAGATTTATATTTACCTTTGTTAACACAGGTTTGTTCCAGAACTGCTCAAACCTCCTACTCAGTTGTCTCAAGAGGGGAAAATTCACCAACTCTTCTCTCATAACCACTCACCTTACCGACAAACATTTTGGCCACTTCTGCATTATGCTTCTTAAGGAAATTGGAAAAATGACTGCAGATACTGGTTGTATTGAAACCGGTGTTACGAAAACCACTGATCTTGATAAAAGAACTAGTGATACTGGTCTTATTGATAAAAGTGACTCCATTGTTGTTAGTAGCACCATTGACTCCAATGTTGTTGCCAGTGAGACAAATAGTAGTGATTCAGTTTTAGTCAGTAAAACAATGAGTACTAAAAGTGACCAAAGCAAAAACAACACCACCATTGTTAACACAACTAATGTAAGTAAACCTGTTGCTATGGATACACTATGTAATGATAGTGGTAGTAAAAACCATTGTTCCTGATACTGATGTTAGTAAAACCAGTGTTCCCAATACTGGTGTTAGTGAACCTACTGTTTCTGATACCAGTAATTCTGACACACTCAGTGATACCAATCAAGGTGGAGAAACAATTTCTACACCAAGTGTTGACTCCCAGCCAAACCAATGCCTGATACCAAACACTTCTACCAATCAATCTGTGATAAACGAAACCGAGTTTTGTGAAAATACTGCCGAGGTTGCTAAAAAATCAAATGAAGTTTGTGAAACATTGACAAACAATGATCTCTTGCAAGAGAAAACAACGAGTTTAATACAGGGTGACAATCGGGAAATCGTTCGTGGTAACAATGATAATAGTAGCAGTAACATTGGTAGTCATGTAGTGAACAATGGGGCTGTAGCAGTTGATGTTAACAGGGCTAGTAATGGTCTCAAGAATAGTGCTGGCGGCAATGACACGACTGCAGATGTTAGTGCTACCATCGCCGATGATATTTTCGATCACATCAACCAGATAGAGGAGGGAGACAACGAGGTGGAAATCATTTTGGAACAGCCCCGTGTGGTGAGCAGGCCCCCCCTGAGGGGCGGCTGGAGTACCCCTGCATTCTCTGCACAGACAGCCACGGCTCCTTGAAGTTCCATGATATGAAGCGAGACGTCTGTTCCACCAATCTGAAGGCGCACCTCTACCTACCACTGACCCGCCAGTTCGACTCCTGTCTTGCTTGTTTTCCGCTCCACGACCAAAAGCTTCTCTTGAATCTCAATAACAACAGGTACTTTGCGTTCAACTACTTAATTTTAATTTTGCCTTCAGAGTAAAATACTTAATAAGCCTCCTTCACTTTTTGAATTCTTTCACATTACTGCTGTTGTTATATTATCTTCCACTATTATTTCCTCTCTTGTTTTCTATAATCCTTACTCTCTAATTGTTATTTCATTTACATTGTATTTATACTCAATTAAATAAAGAGGTGCTTTGATAAACTGTTGGCATACTGGGACTATACCTATCTTGCGCTGACAGTCTAAAGAAAGCACTACTTATACTTATTTTCTTTATAATCTGGTAATGCCACCCCTGGTTGTTACTTATACAAGTAACCTCTCATTTTTCCTCAAAAAAATGGACCATCAACATCCAAAGTATAGAGTAAAATAGAAGCCTTTGTTATAGAGGCCAAATAAAAATGGCTTAGGCTGGGTCCTCTGTAAACAAAAAAATATGAAAAATAAAACAAATGATTTATTTATTTATTATTATTATGTCACAATTACTCAAACCACCGACCTGGACCTTATCGATCAAGCTACTGAGGTCGGTCAAATGTTTTTTTATTTTCAATAATATTAAAAAAAAAAAAAAAAAACGAAGACAATACTTCTGATTTCTAATATAAAAAAATAAATTTCCCAAAATTTTGTTGGTGTCGGTTCTTCTCGTACGCAAGCGCTATGTCCTTCTGTTGGAATTGTCATTGGTGACGTGCATGTTGTTGTCTACAAGTGTGTTATGGTCTGCCTTTTTGTGTTTTTATTAAAATTTCATTGTAAAATAATAATAATTTCGTGTCCGTGAGATACCTAAATCACGGTGGTGAGAGGAGATTATATGGACGCCCAGATCCAATGTCTAGGCTCCTTTCATGTCCATTGATTCTATTTGGTTTTAACGTCCTGACTTCAGGTAGACAGGACGGGGTTTTACCCTCAATTGCTGGGAATCGTACCAGCTACCCACATTAACCTCACCCAGCCGAAGGGACAGAAGTTTCTGTGCGAAAAGTCTGCTCCAACCGGGAATCGAACTCAGGATCTCTGGACTACGGGCAGTAGTCACAACCGTTACGCCACGGAGGCTGGCATTTGTAAAATGAAAAGAAGTAACTCTATTTTGATTTGACAGGAGCTACGTGATGCAGAAGATATTCACCGTGAACCTCCTCCGCTACTACAGAGCGTGGATGATCCACGTGTCCGACGCTAGCCTGAGGTTTAGAATGATGAAACAGTTCTCTTTCCTGTCCGGACTGAGCGTTGAGAGCGTGGAGTCTCTACCCGACAATAAATTCGACATCAGTGAGAGTGAGAAGGATCTGTTGAAGAAACTGAGGCTGATCCAGACAATGACCAAGAGAAAACATTTCCGATACTGCACGCTGAAACTCTACCAGGTAATGCATATACTAGGGATCTAAGTGGCACGATCGATGTGAGTTTTATTATTATTAATATTATACAACGCTTTATTAGATATAAATGGACATTATGTACTTACAAATAATTATTTTAACAATGAAAAAAAAATGGAGTCAATATACACAATAAAAATGAAAAAGAATAGAAAATATGTAAAAACATGTGTCCTAACTAAAGGGCGGGGTTATTGCCTATGGCAATCTCTTCCACCCAACCCTTTTCTTTTCTTTATTTTTATTTTGATAACAATAAGGATGAGAGGCAGCTCCAGCTTACAATAGATCGCTTTGGTTGGCTAGCACGATCGATAAGGTGCGGAATGGTCAAAAATAAAGTTTTGAAAACGGCATTTGAAAACAAAAAATGATGAAACCTATACCAAAATGTAGTAGTCACCTTCTTTTGCGGTAGCATGCTCGGCTTGCACTCGTAACCCGGGTTTGAATCCCTGCGGAGTCGGAATTTCGGGACCTCCCCTAACCTCGTGAAGACAATAAAATTGTTGTAGAGTGAACAACGACCGGTTGCAGCATTTTGAGATTTACATTGGAATATGATGGTTGCTTGGAAAACTGATGCTTTAGAATCAGTTCTCGTAATGTCGATGCTACCCAATGAAAAGTGTGACATGATAACATAAACAAAAAAAAAAAAAAATTAATTTGAAAGAACTTTTAGAAATGTATCAGAAGAATGTATCCTATTTCAAAAAATGAACATGGCCCACTGTCCCCGACATAGGGGCTGGACCAAAAATTGGCCCCATTTTAAAAGAAAGTTTTATTACTCCGGTGCAAATTTCAAACTTCATAAAACAAACTTTTTATGATTTTTTTCAATACCTAATATTAATTATAAAAATGGAGTAATTTCTCCGTGAACTCAAAAAAATAAAATAATAATAATAACAAAAATATAAAAATAATAAAGCCATTCCAAAGATATTCAGGGTTTTCCGGACTTTTGCCCCACCCTGGACCCCAAAGCGATTGCAGGCCGTTGTTGTAAATACATTAAGAGTGTTTTGTTGAGAAAAAAATATGCTGTTTTCAGGTGGAACATAAGAGTGTGCGTCACCAAATACTCACGGAACTATCAGAAGAGCTGCTGTATGATTATTTCAAGCAGGAAAATTACGACCCCTTCGTGGCGAATAACTGTAAGGTGGCGACCAAGAGTGGAAAGCGGGAGTTTCATGTGATGAAGGAGCTGCCCAAGGTATCACTCTACCGGTTGATCACCAGTGTGAATATTCTCCTGGCGTTTGTGCGGTACGGAAGCCTGCGTCAGGCTATTCTCAAGGAACACGATGCGAGGATTCTGGCCTTCCTCAATAATGTTCGTATATTCAGGTACAATGTCAACAGTATTCCATCTATGTCCAGGTACAATGTCAACAGTATTCCATCTATGTCCAGGTACAATGTCAACAGTATTCCATCTATGTCCAGGTACAATGTCAACAGTATTCCATCTATGTCCAGGTACAATGTCAACAGTATTCCATGTATGTCCAGGTACAATGTCAACAGTATTTCATCTATGTCCAGGTACAATGTCAACAGTATTCCATCTCACACATATTATATGTGTGAGTAGATACCGTGGCCGATTGAGTAAGGGCGCTAGGCATTGTACGCATGGTAACCTGGGTTCGATCCCCAGCGGATCAGGATTTATTCTGCTCTGTACTTGGATGTTCGGGGTCCACTCGCACCTCGTGAGGAAAAATGAGTAGCTGCTTTAATGTGAGCAGTGACCTGTGGTGGAATTATAGGCGGAAATAAGATATTGGTATATTAAGGATACAGAAAAGTCCTATAATTATGTGCTACCCAGTAATTTTGTGATATAATAACACAAAGAAACAAATTAAGGTTAATTGTATTCTTGTAACTTCTTACAAATAGAATATCTCTTCCATCGGTTCAGTGGAATATCTCTTCCATATCTCTTCTCTCTTCCACTGAGCCGATGGAAGAGATATTCTATTTGTAAGAAGTTTACAAGAAAAAAAAAATTATGTATGTAGTATTATTTATTTTTAACTCTCTCCCTCTATTTCTCTCTTTTTCACGTACAATGTCATCAGTATTCCATTTTGATATGTCTTCATAGACTCACTTGTTTTGAACTATCATTGCAGTTGGAGTGTGATAAATTGATGATCGAGCCTTTCAGTACACTGGCAGAGAACACACGACTGGAGCAAATTGCCATTCACCTGTCCACTTATCTGTATACCCGCGATCTAGGCAAAGCCAAAGACGACAGAGTCAACTATGGTGGGTGATATATACTTACATGTCTGGCTGGGGGACGTTAAACAGGGAGAAGACCAGTGTCTCGCTAGAGGACTATAAACAGAGAACAGACTAGCCAACCCTTACAAGTCAGGGTAGCTTGCAGTTTCCTAAGGGTTTAATGGCTTGTACAGAAAAGTACAAGTCCTCATGATGGTTGATCGTACCTAGAAATACGTGGTTCAGGACGAGCCAACTTTGAAATAAAGTTGGCTGGAGACCATCACTCACCCCTCCAGCTGTAGCCAAGCTGGCTACAACAACAACAACATATATACTTACATGTACTCCTATAGTAGTCAGAATTTTCTGTACTCATAGGTAGAGTGGCTTGGTTCTGGGGGCCCTTGTCAATTATTAGCCTCCTTGTAAAGACAGTGGTAGAAGTGCTGAGTCATTCCTCCACTATCTGGCTACCATCGTTCACGATGACGCCACCCTACGATAGGTAGAGTTATAGACTCATATTAGCTATGGAGTAATTAAACTATTGCCGACCTTTATGAACAGAAAACAGAGTTTGTATGTTTTTTGTTTATTTATTTTTTTCTCACACTTTCTGATAACTTTTATCAAACTTTATTTAATGAGACATGAAAATAGATTGTCATTTTTTTTTTTTTTTTTTGCGCAAAGCTCCCACGTGTATTTAAAGTCGTACTCTGGCCACCCCGGCAATATTGAAATTGTCGAAAAGTTTATGTGATTTCCAAAAACGTCAAAATCCACTTTAAGGGCCAAAACATTGGCCAATATGATTTTTTTGCAGAACCGGTAGAAATTTAAAAAAATGTAGGAATCAACCCCCTAAACCATAGATGAAACCTCAAATTTGACGTTACTAAGAGATATCGAAACTATCATAACGTACTACAGCCTGTGTTGAAGAGATAGTTTGGGTTATTTCAACTTTAATTCTGTTTTATAAATTAGGCCAATAGTGTAGTTACAAGTTAATTATCACTACTTTTATATGCTGATTAAAAAAAAAAAAAAAATGAGAATCGTGAAATTTGGCCTTGCTTCTAACTACTACAGTTTTTTGGGGGATATCAAATCTTCTTATCATTATTATTATTACTATTATTATGATCTGCCATCTCTTCTTATTTTTGATCCTGGTTATATTCGTGTTCTCACAGCCTGGTATAGTGCAAAGCCCCCCCCTAAAGAGCACATCACTACTCCCCCAACCTCCACCCCTGTGCCAAACAGACCCAAAGCTGTGGCCTCCATGCCCCAGTTGATTCCTCTGCCCAATGGATCAGCGCAGGGCAGTTCAGTGAACGGATTCACCTCGCAGTCACACGCTCGCCTTGACTCCACATCTGGTTACCCTGGAAGCCAATCCACTCCGATCACTGGTAGCCCAAGCAATGCGTCCCATGCAGACATGCCTTCACTGGAACCTCCTCGACAGTTCACCTCCTATTCCACCAATCCTGTGTCTTCTGGTTCCCATACTATCTCTTACTACCCTAATGTATCAAATCCTAGTTACCAAAGTAACACGAATAACGCTCCTCCTCCCTATCAGAACAACTCCAGTACTAATGTATCAAATCCTAGTTACCAAAGTAACACGAATAAAGCTCCTCCCCCCTATCAGAACAACTCCAGTAGCAATCCCAGGTTCCATAGCGACCAAGCCAAGGCTCCTGATCCTCAGAGGGACTCTCGTGTGTTGGTCATGCGGCCTAATGTCCCAGCAGGTAATTGAACGTTTAACTCTCTTCTGTAGCATAATAATAGACCCTTTAGTTTATTTATTTATTTTTTTTTATTAAATATTTTATTGTACATAAATATTCATGTTTGAATGTATACAACGTCATTTTCTTACAAACTATTTTAAATACTAGAAACTATAATCTAATTCATAGAGTATACAATAGAAAGGGCCTAGACCTGTGAAACATAATAAAGATTTATTCTTAAGGAAAGAGATTTAGCTATAAGGAGGATGAAGATATTATATGTTAGTATTGGTCACGAGGTATTACGAGTAAGAAACAGAAAAAGGTGGGACACAAAAAAAAAAGAAAAAAAAAAAAGAAAAAAAAAAAAAAAAAGGGCCTTCTTACAGTCGGGACAGAGATTCCTCACACTCCTTCATACTGTAGGGTACGGCATCCAAAAGCTCGGCTTTTAGATAATCCCTCATTTGTGTTTGAGACATTTGTTTGACATATTGAGGTAGAAGATTTTTACATATTGAGGTAGAAGACATATTGAGGTAGAAGATTAGTGGAAGTTAACCACCAGGTGAGGTTAATACTCAAAACATTTTCTACCACCCAACCCTCTGAGTCTTATTATTATGTGGTCACAAACTCAAAATAATGAGGAAAAATTCATGCACTTGGTGGGATTCGAACCAACGGATCCCTACGCTACCTGTATTACCTCTTGACTACCAGTGCAGTATACTCGATCAAAATTTATTTTAACAATACTATACATAATAATACATAATAATAATATAGACCCTTTAGTGGAAGGTAAGCACTAGGCGAGGTTAATACTGAAGTCATTTTCTACCACGTAACACTATAACTCAAATAAATGAGGAAAAATTCATGCATCGGGTCGTATTCGAACCTACGGAACTACTCGACTACCAATATGATTAATTGGCGGACTCGTAAAATGGACGTCAGGGGTTTGAGTTCCAAGTAGTGGATATATTCACAAGTAAGGATTTGAGTAATAATAATATCGCCTTATTTATACTGCCCGATTAGGATTATTTATAGTCCTATTATTCCGGGAGGTCGGTTGTTCAAGTCGCGGTTACAGCGTAAATTTAGTAAAGCGAGTTTGAGTAGTTGTGACATCACGAAAGTGATTAACACAAATACGATAACTTCAACTTTTGAAATAAAAAAAGTAGGTAATGTTGTTGAAGGGGAGTTCAAACATGATTTCAGGAATTCTCGAACCAAAGACTTGGCGGGGGATTTTATACTGCGAAGAGGGTATGTTTTTGGGCCATTGTATTTTTTAGTTATTACATTTGTGTTAATCACTTTTGTGATATCACAACTACTCCAACTCGCTTTACTAAATCTACGCTGAAGCCGGGACTTGAACCAACGACCTCCAGGTTACAAGTCTGCCGCCTTATCGATCAAGCTACTGAGGTCGGTTATTTATTATCTGAAATAACCATCGGGTGCCTCTTTTCCCTATTGTTTCAGTTCCCATACGAAGCCCCACCCCCGCACCCAGGGCGGGGGGGCCGGGGGGCCTCGACTGCCCCGCCCACCTCCAGTGGGTGCCTACGTGAGGGTGCCCAGCTACATCGTGCAACAGAGCCAGGCAGTTCCCGTGTCCATTACTAATGGAGGTAATATTAAAAAAAGTTGCTCAGGAGATTATGAAACGTCCAGAAATATGAAAAAAAAAAAAAAAAAAAAAAAAAATGAAATCAAAGCAAAAAAAACACAATACTTCCGATTTCTAATATTAGAAATTTCTCGGAAGTAAAATTCTTTAGTGGAAGGCAACCACTAGGCGAGTTTGATACTCAAAACATTTTCTACCACCTGACCTTCAGAGTCTTATTATTTGGTGGTCACATACTCAAATAAATAATACTTCCGATTTCTAATATTAGAAATTTCTCGGAAGTTAAATTCTTTAGTGGAAGGCAACCACTAGGCGAGTTTGATACTCAAAACATTTTCTACCACCTGACCTTCAGAGTCTTATTATTTGGTGGTCACATACTCAAATAAATAATACTTCCGATTTCTAATATTAGAAATTTCTCGGAAGTTAAATTCTTTAGTGGAAGGCAACCACTAGGCGAGTTTGATACTCAAAACATTTACCACCTGACCTTCAGAGTCTTATTATTTTATGGTCACATACTCAAATAAATAAGGAAAATCCAAGCATTGGGTAGGATCTAATCGCCAGCGCTAGGTAGAAAAATTCACTTTGAAACTCCAGTTCATAATTCATTTTTAACCATTTCAAAATGGTTCATAATCAGTGTCGGCTGCATCAGACTTGTTTGTCTGCTGGAGGAAATTTTCAGCATTATAAATGTGTATATGTATTATTAATATAAAACTATGGATTCTTTAAATTTTTACTCACTTTTCGACTTAAGTTTCGCCTAACTCGTAGGCTTGATCACGAAAAGTGAGTAAAAATTTAAAGAATCCATAGTTTTTTATTAATATTACATATACCTAACATTACTTGGATTTCTAATATGAACCTGATAACAAATAATTATAAATGTGTATAAACAAGGTATATTCTATTCTATGTTCACCCAGGAGGATTGCCACTGTCCACCGTGCAGCAAGCCACATCCTACAGCCACCAGCCGCCCCCCAGTCTCTCCACTCCTCCCCCCACCCCCTCCTCCGCTATCCAGCCCGCCTTCGTGGTGCCAAGCACGCGCGGGCGAGGAGGCTCCAGGGGGGGTGGGAGGAGTCCGCGGGGGAGGCGGGGGGGAATGTCGCAAGGCAAGAGGGGGGGAGGGGGCGGCGGCATCCGTCTGGTGGACCCCAGCCGTCTGTACAGCAGCAGCGCGCTAGACAGCTGGGTGTCGGAGACCCCCCCAGGCGACGTGCCTGGCTGGACGGACGCTAACGGGTTCAGTAGTGTCAGCGTGCTGGAGCCCATGCCTGAGGACGCTAATGGGTTCAGTGGTGTCAGCATGCTGCCGCCCATGCCTGCAGACGCAAGGGCGATGGACGACTTTGCATTGGGGGAAAGAAATTTCCAGTCAGACTTTAGCATGGAGGAGGGAGGAAGTTACTTCCCCTCAGGCTTGGATGAGGCAAACTTCGGAGCCAGCTCAGGCATGAATGGGATTCGCATCGAGAATGTGCTGGGCAATACGACCATGGAGGATCTGGGCGAGACGTTCTGTGCCCTGTGCGGGGCGCCCGCCGAGATGCAATGCAGCGGGTGCAACAAGATCTTCTACTGTACCAACTCGTGTCAGCTCAAGCATTGGCATGTGGTGCATAGCAGAGAGTGCACCATGCAGGGGTGAGAGATAAGAGAGAGAGTGCCACACCCCGAATCTAAAGCTACACTAAAATCTATCCAGATCTCCTTTCACCCTCTGTAAGATATAAATAATATATACAATTATACATACATGTATGATGTTTACTTGGGGCAAAATTAATAACTCGTGTCAGCTCAAGCATTGGCATGTGGTGCACAGCAGAGAGTGCACCATGCAGGGGTGATAGAGAGAGAGAGAGAGAGAGAGAGTGCCACACCCCGAGTCTAAAGCTACACTAAAATCTAGCTGAGATGCAATGCAGCGGGTGCAACAAGATCTTCTTCTGTACCAACTCGTGTCAGCTCAAGCATTGGCATGTGGTGCACAGCAGAGAGTGCACCATGCAGGGGTGAGAGAGAGAGAGAGAGTGCCACACCCCGAATCTTAAGCTACACTAAAATCTAGCCGAGATGCAATGCAGCGGGTGCAACAAGATCTTCTTATGTACCAACTCGTGTCAGCTCAAGCATTGGCATGTGGTGCACAGCAGAGAGTGCACCATGCAGGGCTGAGAGATAAGAGAGAGAGAGAGTGCCACACCCGAATCTTAAGCTACACTAAAATCTAGCCGAGATGCAATGCAGCGGGTGCAACAAGATCTTCTACTGTACCAACTCGTGTCAGCTCAAGCATTGGCATGTGGTGCACAGCAGAGAGTGCACCATGCAGGGGTGAGAGAGAGAGAGTGCCACACCCCGAATCTAAAGCTACACTAAAATCTATCCAGATCTCTTTCACAGCTCTCTGTAAGATATACATATTTCATTTCATTTCATTTCATAAAGCCAAGTCTTCTTATAGGTTTGTGTTGGCCATACACCTCAGCCACATTGGGCCCTTTGTGTGTGGAAGATTTAGCTTCGTTATCTAATCAAGTTTAAGCTTCTCAGAAAGTTTGAGAAGCCTTTTGATTAGATTGTGTTGAATAAGTGCTTCTCTTGGGTTCAGGGTCCCGATGATACTTATTCTCCATTCTGAGAGGGCATTGCAATCGATATACATATACAATTATACATACATACATGTATGATGTTTACTTGGGGCAAAATTAATAGACATTTTTGTTATACCTCTGTGGTCACCTTGGACTAGCGGTAGCACTCCAGGTGACCTGGGTTCGAATTCCCGTGGGGTCGGATTTTTTTCGGCTCTGTATATGGATATCGGGACCTACCCTAGCCTCGTGAGGACAATTGGTTTAGTTGTAGAGTAGGCAACGATCAGTGGTGGCATTGCTGGATTAATGATGCATTAGTTCTCGTAATCTCGATGCTATCCTTTAAAATTTGTGACTTAATAACACAAGAAACTAGCACTTTGTTTTTTTAAACGTCTGTGGACTTAAAGTCTAGTAGGGAATTGTAATTTCTGACTCAAACCGACCTCGGTAGCTTGATCGATAATGCGGCGGACTTACAACCTGGAGGTCGGTGGTTCAAGTCCCGGTTTCGAGTAGTTGTGATATCACGAAAGTGATTAACACAACTATGATAACTAAAAAAAAAATTTAATTTCTGACTTAAGCTTGAGATCCTGAATACTTCTATTACTTCCGCCCTTAGTGTATGACTGTATATCCTACAGAGAGGGGTGAAAGAGATCTGGATGTGACGGTTCACGTGTTTCTTGTTGCTAGAAGGATTTGATAGTAACTACTTGAGGTCGCCGAGTTGTCTGCTCTGTTTTTTTTTGATCCGGTAGCGCTCCGACCCCCCATGTCAAGAAAGTTTGACCACGCTACCAAGTGATATACATTTGTGTCCTAACTAAAAAGGTTATTGCCTATGACTTTCACTTCAACCCAACAATATTTTTTATGTGCGATCAACCATCTTGAGAACTAGTGCTTTTTCTTTATAAACCATTAAACACTAGGGAAACTGCAAGCTGTTATCTGATTATAGTTTTCTAACAAGACACCCAGCAATTTTGTTTCTTCTTTGTTAAATTTTTACAAGTACCATTTTTACTTTTTTTATGAATTTGTATTTAAAGAGAAGTCTGTAAACACTCAGAATCCTTGCCCACTTATTATTTTAAATAAACATTGTGTAGAGCCTATTGCTTCACCACAGAAAACCATACTTTAACTTAACTTACTTATGTGACATTTTGCTGTTTAAAAAATGCTCATATTTAAGTATTAATTTTACATTCAGTATTTTTACGTTCTGATACCTATAAGGTATGGAAAGTATTGTTTTCGGTTGGTTTTTTCGAAATTGAGCTAGTAATTCATAAAAATCAGCCATTGTTATTTAGTTATATCTCGAGAAAAAATCAAATATCTCGTAAACTATAAATTTGGGGATTTTTTTATTAAAAAAAACCTGGTCAAGTTTTTGGTTATAGAAAGTCGTGTGATGTTCACACCAGTTTATTTACTCTCTTTATCTTCCAGATACAGAATCTTATCTCTTTTCAATGTTCCTAGAAATGTGAACCATGCAATATTTTTATGCTAGCTGCTGTTGGTATTTTTCATAGTGACTTCTGATAACGCAATACGATTTTCGGACAAAAAACCTTTAAAATTTTCATCCAAATGATGGAATTCCTCTCCAAAAAGATTCTTGTATTCAGGATTGCATGCATAATTTACGAATACATCGTGAGCACTAACCTTTTGGTCATTCATTTAGATCTTATGAATGTAGAAATGTTGTATTCATAAGATCTAAATTAATATATATTTTGTATCTAATGTAGGTATTGTATTGTATAAATTATTGTAAAATATGTGTACCAATTTAATTATTCTCATTTTTATTACCTATGTACAAATGTTCATCCTGCTGTTTTTATTATAATTATGGAATGAAAAATGTTATAGTTTAAAAAAAACTCTGATACAAGGTTGAGACCTTCTATCAAGGTTTTTATTGTTTTGTTAAATATATCCATAGTTTTATGAGTTTTGTCATAATACAAACTTCAAAGTGATTCTTGAAAATCAAATGCGTGCGCCAGGCCGGAATTTCGCCTGGCGCACTGCCGTGCAAGGAAAACTCGAGTGACCAGCTTATGTATCAACCCTGGAACCGCGTTGGCATTACTTCAAAATTGGCAATCTTACAGTCATGTGAACCTTTCGTCTGAAAAGTTCACAGTTTGTATGTAGGAATTGATCCTCCTGCTACGGGTGGAAGTTGCAATCTCTTGGCTATGTCTTTCTTTTTTATACAGGGTGTTCCAGGAACAAACGCAAATATTTTAAGGGTAGGTCAGGCACCTCATGGACTATCATATAAGACCAAGATGTAGTAGGGCACACTGGGCAATTTTTCTCGTTTAATTTTCGTATGACAATTGTATATTTTACAACAGAATAGAATAAAGGTAAAGAACAAAGTAAAGAACTTTACAAAGTATAAAACTCTTTCGTAAAGGTTGCTTCCTAATTTATTTGACCACAACTTATTAATTGCAATAAAATAACTGCTGTATTGAAAGGACTTTGGTGCAGTATAAAATAACAAGGCTTTATATCTATCTATGTTCAAAAATATACGAATTATTTTATTTTAATAATTTCAAAAACAATAATACCAGCGTTTTTTGTTCTATAATTTCCGTTAGTTTGCTCGACTAATCTTGTTGAAGTATCCTACTATTCTACATCTTTTTGAATTTTCATGATCTAATTCACTTCATTCATTCATTAGTGAATTTCAACTCAAGGAGGTCATAATAAATCCAGAAGTAAAGAAGTTGTTTAAATAGAATGGGTTTAAATGATTTAGGGAGAGTTGATTATTATTATTAACTGGTTGGAGTTCCACAATTGTGGAGCTTCTGCCCCAATTATCACACCGACCTCTATCAGATCTATTTGGTTTTAACGTCCTGATTTGAGATAGTCAGGACGAGGGTTTTACCCTCCATTCACTGGGAATCGTAACAGCTACCCACATAAACCTTACCCAGCCTAGGTAGGCCCGGGAATGCCAACCTCACTTGTTCGGAGGGAACAGAATTTTCTGTTGGAAAAGTCTACCCCAACCTGTAGTCGCCTACGATCTCTGGACAACGGGCAGTAGTCACAACTGTTAAGCTACGGAGGCTGGCTCCGTGTGGGTTGATTCTCATGAAAATTTCGATATCTGTTACCGGTTGGGCTGTGTTATTGGCAACAGACAACAGAGCGCGCGATTAGCTCAGTGGTTAAGCACTCGCTTGCAATGCGGAAGGTCCCGGGTTCCATCCCCCGTTCCGACAAAAAATTGTATTCAAAATTTGGTTACAATTGTTTGTAAGGGATACCTTCCGGTGCGCTCGTGTTGACCCAGCACCTAATTGGGAAGTATTGTGTCACTTCTCGCCCATCAGAGGGGAGGCATACTACGGGATGGGCAGGCTTCAACACAGACCACAAGCGTCTAAAGCAGCTCCTGTTTCATGGCCACGAAATAAAAACGGCTGGTGAAACACTCATCTTAATAAAAAAAAAAAAATCGCTATTGATCCAATATCTAATAGGAAGATAGGTGAGAACCAGGGTAGTTTGAGGGTAAACACTTGTGATGGTTTCATCCGAGTAGTATCTAGTTGAAATCCCTCTTCCAAAAAAGCGTCATTCAGCACCCTTCACATCGCTTACTTAGGGCCAAATTACGAATGAGGAATAAAATTATCTAGTGCTCTTTGATATGTTGAAATTTCCTCTAGAGGGCGTAATAAGGGATGGTGTCTACTTCAATTAATCGAAGCCTGTTTCATAATTCAGGCCTTAGATCGCCATGAAGAAACTCAATTCAACCGGCAGACTTATTTAAAATCCTGAAAAGAACGTTCAAGCAAGATTTTCATTTCAACTTACATAAACGCAGAGCCAGAAAATTTAAAGAGCAATAAAGATAATATATATATTATATATATTTTTTTATTTATATATATTTAAATTTTAATAAAATATAATAATAATAATAATTGTATTAAGTGTAACCTCTATTTATATTATAAATAAAATAACTACATTTCTGAAATATATTTAAAAGTACGTAAAAAATGTTTTCTAAAAAATAAAACAAATAATTAGTCAAACTAAAAATATTTAAATGTTACAGTGAAATGAGGGCGGTGAGGGACAAAAGAAAACAAGCTGAAATCCGGAAGTAAATAATTTAATAATAAATTAATAGTTATTCTTGAGTAAAGGAAGCTTTTCATTTTTCCTTCACACAAAGGATTGCCGAGGCTCAGAATATGATATCCTCGATCACGGTCACCCATCCAGTTACTAACCATTCACGACGGTCTTAACATGATTAACGAGATCCATGCCTCATGTAAGTATACAAAACCGACACACACATTTCCTATTAAGTGTTCTCCTTTCACAGATTCTCATCATCCATATGTTTACTATCAAATCAGGCTCGTAGCAAGTTTATTTATCATTGCAATCCATACGTTTACTATCAAACCTGAGACTTTGAATAAAATTTCATCCTATAAGCCTCGAACTCTTTGCCACTAGCTTATATTATTATAATTAAACTACGACTTGTTGTCTGTATATTACTTCCGATGAATTTCTAATACGAGAAATCGGAAGTATTTGTTTATATTCTCACAAGTGTTCTCTTAACTCGTAAATAGAACCGTAGCGTAGTTACAATGGTCGTTCTGACCAATCAGCATGACAAAATTATAAATATTTATTTTAGAAACCAAATTAATATGAACTTAAAATAAGAAACTTGAGAAAACATTTCTACTCTACCAATGGAATTAATAAACATTTCTTGAGTACACACAGATATAAAAAATCAAGTGCTTACAGCTATACAGTTGTTCTTACGAACAAAGAATTTTCGCATTGAGAATTTCTGAACCATATTGTTCAGTTGTTCCACTTGGCAAGATTTTGCTGATATAAATGAATTGTAATTTAAGGCAGAATATGCTTCACGTCTCTTTAACATCCAGGTCATTCGAGAGGGGTTTTCCAGCCTGGGTTGGGTTCGAAATTAAGTCCTAGCGCCTTAGCTACCAATGGTAGGTATCACTAGCTAACAAGACTGGCACTCTGCACATTTTCAAACCAAGATCAACTCGGAGTACCATAATTATTATTTGATAAACATTTGACAAAACCTCACCTCCATGTTTTTACTTCTACTCAGCCGATATTAAAGCCGCTAGCTCGGTAGGAACGAGTTAAGTAATGAGTTCTCATTTTGTCTCTCTCGAGATGTTTTGTCACATCCTTGAACAAAAATAAGGGTTTTCAACTCACGATAAAACAAGTTAATAAATGCGAAACCTACACAAACATCTGAAGCTTTTATGTGCAACTTGGAAACCAAAACTTTGTACATAAAATATGCCTCGCATTTTAGAGGAGACAAAATTCTTGGATAAAGTCCGTCACATAGGTGTCGAACCCAGGACTGTGTGCACGGGAAGCGAGTTCATAATATATACGGTGCTCTTATAGTTAGTTAGTGCCTTAACTCTATTGGGGTTCTGAGAATGACCTCAGTCTGAACCAGAGAAGGAGGCAGGAAATGCAACCAAGGCTGAAATTAATATACAGTATGTTTCAGAAAAGGTGGCCACCCCCTCGTAACTTTTGAACGCGACGGAATTTTTCAATTCTGTAAAGTCCTAGGTATAGGAAGTGCCCTGTGGCCCATCCTGTGGTCATATTTATTTTTGGCCCCGGTCGGCCCTTCCGGCTTTTAGGCCATATTTTTTCATTTTTCTCGCGAATTTTAAATGAAATGCTATATTTTTTATTCCTGTTAATTAAAGTCCAAGTTAGGCTGAGTATAATGAGCTTTTAAAATTTTCAAAAACCTTATCAGGGGCGGAGCTAGTAGGGTGCAAGTTTCAAAACTGTTACACGCTGTATTTCAGCGTTAGTTAGATTTTTTAGTACTTTTTTATTTTCATAGGTTCAAAATATTGTTTTACACCATATGAAATCAAAAAAATATTCTTGTTTACTTCTAATCAGGGTCATAGTAAGGTTTTTGTAAAAGTACTTTTTTTCTCACGTCAATTTTTCCGTAAATTAATGGTGTTCTCGAAATTGGCATTTTTAGAGGTGAAAGTCTGCAGTGACATATGTTTTTTATGCTTGAAATCGAAAGAAAACTTAACGGAGAAGCGATTAAGATCATAAAAAAAGCCATTTTAACCTGCTAGTTTTTTCACGACAGTGTCCGGTAAAGTGGGTGAATTTCGTATTGGATTTTTTTGTTGTTGAGGAAACACAATTGGCATAGAAAATAAATAATATCTAAAAAGGAAATAATACTTCAATAAACATAACTAAATGCGAAATTAAATGAAAATTATTTCTTCTAAATCAGTGCCGGATATTTTTTTTTTTTTTTTTTTTTTCTCGCTCTCTTTTTTTCACTTTTCAAAGTTCAAGTTGTATCAAAAATAATTATCGGATGATGCTGCTTCTAAAGTCGGCCTAGGGGTCCCCTCTTTTAGTTGGTAAAATCTGTAGAAAACACATTGTCAATCAATCTGGAGTCAGTCCGATATATGGCGCTTTGAATGCAACGATTCTTGTAGGATCACCGAAGTTAAGCAACGTCCAGCGAGGAGAAGACTTCGTGATGCTGGCATTCCGGCCTAACCCAGGCTGGGTGAGATAAATGTGTTTAGCAGGTTGGTAAGTTTCTTGCGAATGGAGGGTAACACCCCCGTTATGATATGACCATGCAGTTGAAACGCGATATTAAACCCAAATTAAAAAAAAAAATCACACTGGTGTTGCTAGTAATGAATACCAATCTCTAAATAAAAATCTAATTATCTCGAAATTTAAGAGAAAAAAATACCAGGTCAAGTAGCAAACTCTTGAGGGTGAAAATTAAACCAATTCAATTATTTTAAAGAGGAGAAGAGAGAGAGAGAGAGAGAGAAAAAAAAAATATCCGGCACTGATTTAGAAGAAATAATCTTCAATTATATTTGCATTTAGTTATGTTTATTGAAGTATTATTCCCTTATTAGGTATTATTAATTTTCTATGCCAATTGTGTTTCCTCAACAAAAAAATTCCAATACAAAATTCACCCACTTTACCGGACACTGTCGTAAAAAAACTAGCAGGTTAAATGGGTTTTTTTATGATCTTAATCGCTTCTCCGTTAAGTTTTCTTTTGATTTCAAGCATAAAAAACATATGTCACTGCAGACTTTCACCTCTAAAAATGCCAATTTTGAAAACACCATTAATTTACGGAAAAATTGACGTGAGAAAAAAGTACTTTTACAAAAACCTTACTATGACCCTAATTAGAAGTAAACAAGAATATTTTTTTGATTTCATATGGTGTAAAACAATATTTTGAACCTATGAAAATAAAAAAAGTACTAAAAAATCTAACTAACGCTGAAATACAGCGTGTAACAGTTTTGAAACTTGCACCCTACTAGCTCCGCCCCTGATAAGGTTTTTGAAAATTTTAAAAGCTCATTATACTCAGCCTAACTTGGACTTTAATTAACAGGAATAAAAAATATAGCATTCCATTTAAAATTCTCGAGAAAAATGAAAAAATATGGCCTAAAAGCCGGAAGGGCCGACCGGGGCCAAAAATAAATATAACCACAGGATGGGCCATAGGGCACTTCCTATACTTAGGACTTTACAGAATTGAAAAATTCCGTCGCGTTCAAAAGTTACGAGGGGGTGGCCACCTTTTCTGAAACATACTGTATAGATATGGTATTTTCAATGTTTTCATTGACAAATTACCACGCTTATTTTAGTAAAGCCATTACAATGTAATATTTCTTTATCTGTAGTAAATTTCATGAGAGCCATTAATCAATCCATAAGGCAACCGTCAAGTGTCATATTTCACAGAAAACCTAAAAGGAATAGAACAAAATAAGTTCAAACTTGAGAGTTTGCTAACTTCATTCCCAGGACTAACTTTAGTACAGTGTTGTCGCTATCAGAAAGTTGCTGATTGAGGAGTTTGCTAAATGTTCATTCCCAAGACCAACTTTAGTACAGTGTTGTCACTATCAGAAAGTTGCTGATTGAAGAGTTTGCTAAATGTTCATTCCTAGGACCAACTTTAGTACAGTGTTGTCGCTATCAGAAAGTTGCTGATTGAGATAATTGTAAAGCTTGTTCTGTACACCTGCGAGCAAGTTTTTATACACAAGAAATAAATTAATCTTATAGATATATTAAACAACATTTTAGCTCTTAATCTAAGTCAAGTATCAGATTCAATGGTATATTTTACTGAACAAGACTCTTTTAATCGAGAGCTAACATGTTGTGTTGATGAATACACTTGTTAAAGGATGGATAGGTTGGATAGGTAGTTCAAGGACCAGCATTACCACACCTGTCACGACTGTTAACTTTAATAATCGAGAACGTGTAAGACCCCATGAAGATGATGAACCAGAGGTGCAGTGGTAGGAGAGCTAACTTCTTGCACCACTAGACTAACTACAATGTGACTACTGTGAAAAAAACAAAATTTCTCCAAGTTTTGGCAGTTTAGAGGAGGAATATGCACATTGCACAACTCATCATAACGAGCAGACCAAGTTCTATTTTTTTTTTTTAATGAGTGTTTCACAGCCTTTTTTATTTTGTAGCCATGAAACAGGAGCTACTGTAGACGCTTCTGGTCTGTATTGTAGCTTACCCATCCCGTAGAGTGACACTCCACTGATGGGCGAGAAGTGACACAATACTTCCCATTTAGGTGATGCGTCAACATGAGCGCAGCAGACGGTATCCCTTACAAACAACTGTAATCAAATTTAGAATACACTTTTTTGTTGGCACTGGGGATTGAACCCGGGACCTTCCGCATGGTAAGCGAGTGCGTTACCACTGAGCTACTCGTGCGCTCAAATCGAGCTAGTGTAGTGCCCACAGTTGTTTTATTCAATATCCTAATACTTTCCGAAACACTGGGAGGAGTCTCTACCAAAAAATCTAATGATATTTTGAATGCTGATGCACAGTTTAAATTTGATATTTTATACCCAAATATTTTAGTTGAGGATAGGGTTTACAAATTCACGGTATGGTAACGCTGATTAGAGAAAAAGTAGAGTAAAACAGAATAATAAAACAAGATTAGAAATAGGTAAACAAATTCAGGATTGATTTTTCTTCTTCACAAGACATATATCCATCGACATTGAAAAAAGTTGTTGGAGTTACTCCTAACACCATTTTTTTCACAAGTTGTTTATAAAGATCTTGTGTATTTGCAAATACTCGTAGCAAAGATTCTAGGTGCTCCTGAATTGTAAACATGAATTTAAGATACCTTTATTTTTCGTAAATAAGGCAACTAGGAATACAATTTTTTAAAACAAAAAAAGCACATCAATGTACCAAAAACACCTTACTTTATTTCTCTTTACAAAATCAATCCCGGAAAAATGAAACAAACAGAATATAAACAAATTGAATACACTACGTGAACACTACTTTGTTCTAGTTTAAATACAATAATAAAATACTAGAGAAATTTAAATTGAATATTTTTATAAGTAGGTAATGTTTTTTTTTTTTTTAAAAAGAAGAAATTGACAATTATTTTTTTAATAATTATTATAATGTGTATTTTATAAACAATTTATGTAACTCATTTCTATAGAAATTTTTAAAAAGGAAAATTGAAACCGATTTAGAATGCTTACTCAAGATTTTAGCATATTTGAAATTTGAATAATATTTATGTACTTTTAATGACTCCTTCGGGCTTTCTTCATGCATGCTCGCAAGAGAAACGGGCCCTTAAATGTATAATGATGAACAATAATAATAAGTAAATACCATACAGAACCTAGTTTCATAAATCTAAAACAAGTGTATGTGTACTTGTGTATTGTAAGTAATTCTACTTAGTATAATATAAAAGTATATAACATTTTCTATAAGCTGACTTTAATCTCGAAGGAAGGCTTCATAGAATAAACTACTAATGCTTTCCTGATTTTAGGTTAGTAAAATGTAATAAACATATCATAATTCGAAATCTCAGAAGCATGGAATCTCTCGAGTAAACATTATTGTGTAGGTTTCCACGGGAACAGTGAATACACCTAACTATTGAAACTTGTTAAGTACCTTCTCTATACAATAAAAGCTATACGTAAAAATAATAAGAAAAATTAACAACAAAAATTATCCAAAGTTTTTTTCAACTTTTCAAACACGTACCATATTTTCTTTTCGATTATAAATAATGAATTTTATGGTAAAAAATCAGTGTTGTAATTATGAATAATGAACTTTCATGTTTCATGTTACAAAAATATAATAGGGGTGAGAAGCAAAGCTGGTTGAATTTCAACAGATAATATGTTTTCTAGTTCGCTAGTTTAGTGTAAACACAAGTTGTACATTTATTTATAATGAAAACATAAGTTGTACATTTTAACTCAGATAAAATTCCTGTCTATTTATCTCTAGATATTAATTATTTCAATTTGGTGAAAATTAACCTATTAGGAGAGAAATTTAACCAGAGCTGCTTTATTCTACAGATTTCTACAGAATCATATAATAATACGAGAGAAAAATCAAATTTAATTCAGAGTTCAGGAAAATCATATAGTACATGTAAAAAAGAAACGATAGTATCAATTATTATAATAGGACAAAATTATTTTTTAATGATAATTTTTCTTTGGTTTACATCGAGGGATATTTTTGTTGTTTTTTAGTATCTAGATATTATTTCTCGAAATACTAAGGGAACATTTTTTGCTAAAAGATAAATATTAAAACATTGTAAACAAATTACATAAATTGAAACAAGATTGAATAAAAATTAAACGAACATCAACTGAAAAATTCAAAGTAAAAGAAGCCTACAAAACAATTGATTCAACAATTTTCGACACTTAAAATCGAATCGAAAATAAATCTACACAAAAATAAACGAGAATCTTCGTTATAAAAACACGTTTCTCCTAGATTAGTTTCAAAATATAGACAGTATAATTTTACTTAAACTTTAAAATTTCAAAATAATATGAGAACAATAAAGCATATACGAGTTCTATAGATTAAAATATATACGTATCTTTTTAAAAGATAATTATGTCTTGTTTGAATAAATGAGAAGTAGGTCTCGAGTGAACACGGTATTGAAATGTTTGAATCCATTATTTCCAAACATTCCATACCTCTCAATTCCCACCTTTGCCATCCTCACCTAGCTTGAGACTTGTTCACAAGAGCTACACCACATAATAAACAAAGAGTATCATAAAATTATACATGAATCATACAGGAGTATCCTTTTCAATATAAATATTAAACATTACGTTATGTTAGTTTGAAAAATAGACCAACTAAAAGTGCAAATTACAATATCTTTTTTTTCTGTGAACATAGTAGATTAAAAGTTAAAACAAAGCTCGATTAAAATAAATGAAAAAACCAGCAGCGCATTGTATTTGTTCAATGTATAATAAATATATAACAAATGGGAACAAAAATGTCATGTTTTTTATTAAACTCTTTTGCCGCTGATTGGTAAAGAATAGGGTACCAGTTCTACTCATGAAAATATAATTCTCCACAAATTCTTAGTAAACACAAGACTGGATTGTACAAGAAAAATTTTCGCTTTCTAAATCTAAAAATGCATTTATCCAAAGTGTATTAAAATTATCCTATTTCCTGCACAGTACACAGTAAAATAAGTTACAACTTATTCGTCTCGAGTATTATACAATTTCAACGGTGCTTATTATTTGCATTAAACCTTATCACTGGAGTTAGTTTTCTTTGGTTGACCAGACAATGCCAATATTCAGCATAGTATCTACTTCTAATCTTAAAAACTTCAATAACTTTAAAATGTATTTGCACTTATTTATACAATGTTATATTACTTTAATTAAAAACAAAATAAACAGAAATTGAGAGTTTGAAAAAATAGGTAGATAGTACAAAAATAAACAATAGCTAAACGTATTTCCATTCAAACGAAGTTAATAAAAATAATAAAATCATAAAAGAGCAGGATAAGATAGTAAAGTTCTCCATTTGAACAATTCTTTTCCAATGGACTACCCAACACAGACGTCAGTTTTACCTTTATTCCTTATTCCAAAGCCTGATTATACTAATCTCAACATCTATTTAAGTTTATTAAATTGACTCCTAACTACTGTTTAAAAAAGAATGAAAAGTAAAAAAAAAGAGATAGAAAACAATGAAAATTAAAATATAAAAGTGCCATGAATAGTTGGGTAGTCCACTATTAAATTAGGTACGTAAGAATTCCATTGATTTGCTAAATATTATTAAATTGTATACGGGTATACCTCAGCTACCTAATATCATAAAAAAGTACCTTAAATCAACCAGTGCTTTAAATCAGAGGATCTACTTGATTGTGTCATAACATTATTTGTCTACCTAAAAATGAAAGGGAAAAAAATATTTAGACATGGAAAAAAATCAAAGAATAATTTGAAAACAAATTTTAAAATTTCAATTATTTAATTTTAATTAAGTAACGATGAACATTTTATTTTTTTCTTAAATTTCCGTTATATTGCTTTATTTATATAAAAAAACCTGCACATGAATTATAATTGGAGAGTTCGTTACAAATGTGTTCCTAGTAAGAGATGTTGGGTTCGATTCTGGTTAAAAATAATCAGGGAGATATAAAACTATTTTTTTCTTCTTCTATTGAGAAAAAAGGGTTTCATAGATAGAAATCATTACAACTGGTATTGAGTTTTAATTTTTCAACATTTTGTTCTAGCTCGTACTACCTTCCATACGGTGTACAATATAATTATAATATCTCAAGCCAATTGGGTTAAGTGATGAAAATGCTTTAAACATCAAGCCCCCCTGAGTTGGTTAGTATAATAATATAAACAGAATCAGAATTCTCATTATGAGTTAGAACATCAACAATCAATATCATTTTTTTAAAGATGAGTGTTTCACAGCATTTTTTTATTTCGTAGCCGTGAAACAGCAGCACTGTAGACAAAAAGTCTACATTAAAAAAGACTGCTCAGAAATTCCCATGAATATTGAAAAATTATACAAGGCACATCCTTGTTGTAATGAACTCTCGCTCACACTCAAACACCCCTCACGCTCTCCGCCAAAATATCGAGACCATGAGGGACTGGAACGGGTTAATGTTTGGGGGAGATGTGAACATTTCAATATGAAAAACAATGTAATGGGTTAGCATTTAATCTTTTCGGCTCCGTTCACAGAATGTGACATCACATCACTACGGGAGTAGGAAGAAAAACCGGTACCAATTCCGCTAAGGCAGAATTGGTACCGGTTTTTCTTCCTACTTACGAGTCACAAGAGGGATCAGAGTTGCGTCAAGCAAAGATGTTTGTTACAACCGAGACCACCACCTTGTTAATAAACTCTTCTAATCGTTCAACAGGATCTCGACTTGAATCCCAAACTCCTGGTGTGGAGTCCACTACATGAGAATGTTAGGTAATTGCATTGGGGTTCTATCGTGTGTATTTAATGGAAATGCCAGATATTTTATCGGTGTTTCCCTTACAAAAAAGAGGACTCCTTTGATAGGAGTTTTTTGTCTGCTCAACAGTCCGTTAGGCCCGAATTTAAGAGCGACGCTCTATAGCAGAGACTATTACTAGTGTTGTTATTACCATGGTTACAGCCAATCACATGGCTAAAATCTGATACTATAGTACAGGTAACGAAATTGTAAGATGTCATATGAATCTCCTCTTTGGTGCCGAGTAAGGATACCAAAGAGGGAAAATTTGCGGGGGCTCTCGGTTTACAAAAGTTATATTTGTAAACCGAGACTCGAAAGGTATCCGTACTCGGCGCCAAAGGGGAGGTTCATAAGACATCCTCCATCTCGTTATCTGTAACAGTGTCCACTAGAGAAGCGGTCATTCATTCGGGCCTTAGTATACTTAATCCGAGCAAATAAATCACCAAATAAAAGTGAACAAACATTCAAGTGCCGTCTGACGTTTCCATTACGCCGCCGGCGGTGTTGTAGCCTCGGGGGTGACATTCACGAACTCTTCTTGAGTCGGACACACTAGCTATGACTCGGAAACAAGATGGCGACAGTTTGTGCGTGTGCACAGTGTTGTCAGGAGAGTCCTAGGTAGTAATGGAAGAGTGAGAAGCTGGGGTTTCTGGGGCTGTTTTGTGTTGAAAACAAATCACACATGCACCGTGTTGCTGATGGAATTCTCCGGTGAGGCGTCTTGTGGTATTAGATAGTCTGGAATAAGAAGTATATTAACATCAATTGAGTACAAATATACATATTTGATGAAAATAAGGTCGGAATTAACAGATAGAATCAAGATCAAAAGTGAGTCCGTAAAGCATTAATAATAATAATAATAATAGTAAATCTAATAAAGGCAAAGCTTTATAAGTAAAGCTATTAAGCCCAGAACTAATTTCTATTAATTTCTCCTTTTAAAAAGTACACAAAATTTAAACTCAAGTTCTCAGAGGTAATAACAATAACGTTTATTAATTCCGGCCTAAATGAACATCTTTTGAGTGAGCTCGATTATATGAATTGAATATAAACGGTCGAATATGTTAGATGTTTCAAGTCCATTTCAACAGCTAAGATTATATTGAGGTGGGGGTTTTACCGCCTATTCGCTGGAAACACACCAACCAGCTACCCGAATTAACATCACCTAGCATGATTGGGCCGGGAATTCTTAGTATCACGACGCGACGGATTGAATTTGAATGATCACCCATCCAAGTCATAACCTCGCTAGGCGGTAGCTGAACTTCAGTGACAGAACGAGAACTGATGTAATCAACGTATCATTAACGCTTGTAACGGTTGATTAGGATAAGTCTAATTCAATGGTTGGTGCAAGGATAGATAAGTTGAGATCCTAACCAAAGCTTGAATTTTCATTATTTATTTGAATTTTTAATCAAATAAAAATGGTAGATCCAATGGAAAAGAGACTAAAAACGTTTTACTGTAGGGTTTATTGATAACATAGATTAACTGTTCAACATCAATATTGATAACTGTTATCATGTTTGTGTTAATCACTTTCGTGAAATCACAACTCGCTTTACTAAATCTACGCTGAAACCGGGACTTGAACCACCAAGTTACAAGTCCGCCGACTTATCGATCAAGCTACTGAGGTCGGTCGTAACTTCATAATATAGATTAACAAACACATACGGAATAGAATACTTACTTAAAATGACGGTAGATAACTAAAGACAACAGATGCTAATATCACGATGAGAATCAACACGCAAATCATGATCATGATTTTCTTCTGTAAACGAGAAAGAATCAAAAGAAGTATTAGCATATTTGGTAAGTTGTTATAAAAAGAATACACTTTAGTCTGTGATAATAATAGCATGACAGCGGTCGGATTCAAACATCTAGAAAAGCTACAATAATGTACAACATAGGTCAAATAATCATGGGAAATACATTGCCAAAAAAAAGCATGACGGTACTATTAATGAAATTCCTGGAACTAGCATGAGGTTACCATTAATGAAATTCCTGGAATTAGCATGAGGTTACCATTAATGAAATTCCTGGAATTAGCATGAGGTTACCATTAATGAAATTCCTGGAATTAGCATGAGGTTACCATTAATAAAATTCCTGGAATTAGAATGAGGTTACCATTAATGCAATTCCTGGAATTAGCATGAGGTTACTATTAATGAAATTCCTGGAATTAGCATGAGGTTACCATTAATGAAATTCCTGGAATTAGCATGAGGTTACCATTAATGAAATTCCTGGAACTAGCATGAGGTTACCATTAATGAAATTCCTGGAATCAGCATGAGGTTATCATTAATGAAATTCCTGGAGCTAAACGGAAAAACTTCTTCCAGTTTGGTTAACCAAACTGGAAGAAGAAAATTCTTGCTTCCAGTTCTTTTATAGGTTAAGTCCAATGTTTATCTTTAAAAGTACCGAAACGCATTTTTCTTTCAGGAATAGTGGGGAAGCTTAACTGGAAATATTTGGAATAAAATGGAAATATTTGGAAATACCGAACCTGGGGAATTTTTTTTATCTAAAAGAAAAATATCCCTAATGTTTCACACGACTATAGTGAGGTGTACGTCCACAGTGCGATGAATGTGGAGAACCTATTACTGTCAAACAAAATATTACAAACTGTAGAAGAATGCGACTCAGGCCCCCAAGTTTCCTTGATGCACCACTCTCCTGAGTCCTGAATGACGAAACAGAGAGACCCTAATACTACTTTTCAAATTCCTGAAAAGATTTCTCAAACAATGTGCAGTGGGTATGCTTAGGAATCCAATGCCTATATTGCAAAAAAAAAAAAAAAAAAAATGCCTATATTGCTAAGAGTGAAATAAATAAATGAAATACTTATATACAAGGAGTTTAATATACATTTTACAAATAAGAGGGCTGAGTAAAGTTGTGATAGCAGGAGATGAAATAATGGAAACCCACTTGGAAAAGATATTCAGCGAGTAGGGCACCTGTCTGCTATTTGTTTGCTCTGAATAGCTTAAAGATTTTTTTTTTGGCATTGGGCAAAAACAACCTATACAGCCATGGGTGCTTAAAGATTGCAAAATGAGTTAAGACCACGAAGGAATAAATCTGGTTTCCTCAGCTGATGGAGGGCGTCTTCATGGGTTTATGAGTTCCTTGTTATAATAGAGCTCTGAAATTTAATTTTTGGGTTGGGTGGAAGAGATTGGCATAGGCAATAACCCAGCCCTTTAGTTAGGACATATGTTTAGATATTTTTATATTCTTTTTCCTTTTTATTGTATACAGGGTGGGGCAAAAGTTTGGAAACCCCTGAATAACTTTTGAATGGCTTCTTCGGTAAAATTAAAATTTTGTAAGGTAAACCGAGCTAATAAGACCTTCTTTTAGAGTGGGATTGATTTTTGTTACCGGCCCCCATGTCGGGGCCAGGGGGGACAACTTCATTTTTTTAAATACGAACCCCCACCTTGCGATACATTTTTGGAAAGGTCTTTAAATAAGAAATACATTGGTGCAAATTTTATTTTTTTAATATTAATTGTTTGCAAATGGCGTCTAACTTTGTATATGCAATAAAGTCTGGAAACCCATGCGCGGATATAGCCCTCTTGTACTGGGGGGGCACAATCGCACAATATACCTAACTAGCGGGTTGCACCCGCCGCTTCGCAAGCCTATCACACGCACACATACACGCACACTCACAAACACACACACATAAACACACAAATGTCAATATTTTTCGTGTCACCCATCCATTTCTTGTCCTTACTGGAACTCAAGAATGGCTCATCAGAATTTCGCGATCAATATACCAACCCTTGCAAAAACACTCTCGCTTTGAGTTGATAGTTCGTCACGACATACTTCGAGAAAAAATGTCATTCAGGTCAAAAAAGCGTAAATACTTTTTGTTTACCCATGCATTTTATGTCCTTACTCAACGTAGCTCAAGAACGGCTCATCAGAATTTCGTAATTGATATCTCAAATGAAAACTTGAACTCTTTTTGAGTTGATATCCCGCCGCCGTGGCGCCGTCACGACAAATTTTGAGAAAAAAATGTCATTTTGGTCGAAAAATGTGATTTTTTTGTGTTACCCATCCATTTTAAGTCCTTACTCCGTGTAGCTTAACCCTGGAGATATATTCCCTGATCCAAATGGACCTATAGGTAAAATTTCAGGTTTCTCGGACAATCTGTGTGGATTTGACAACTTTTTTATTAAGTTATTTCTTATTGGTTTTAGAATTGGGAATTATTTTAGGTCCCGTGCCCCCCTAAACTTTTGAGATCTTTTTTTACGGGATTAGTCTTAGAATTTGGAATTGTTTTGGGTCCCGTGTCCCCCTAACTTATTGAGATCTTTTTTTTACGGGATTAGTCTTAGAATTGGCAATTATTTTGGGTCACGTGCCCCCCTCACTTATTGAGATCTTTTTTTTTACGGGATTAGTCTTAGAATTGGGAATTATTTTGGGTCCTGTGCCCCCCTAACTTATTGATATCTTTTTTTTTACGGGATTAGTCTTAGAATTGGGAATTATTTTGGGTTCCGTGCCCCCCTAACTTATTGAGATTTTTTTTTTTTTTTACGGGATTAGTCTTAGAATTTGGAATTATTTTTGGTCCCGTGCCCCCCTAACTTATTGAGATCTTTTTTTTTTACGGGATTAGTCTTAGAATTGGCAATTATTTTGGGTCCTGTGCCCCCCCAACTTATTGATATCTTTTTTTTACGGGATTAGTCTTAGAATTGGCAATTATTTTGGGTCCCGTGCCCCCCTAACTTATTGAGATCTTTTTTTTTTACGGGATTAGTCTTAGAATTTTGAATTATTTTGGGTCCCGTGCCCCCCTAACTTATTGATATCTTTTTTTTACGGGATTAGTCTTAGAATTGGGAATTATTTTGGGTTCCGTGCCCCCCTAACTTATTGAGATCTTTTTTTTTTTTTACGGGATTAGTCTTAGAATTTGGAATTATTTTTGGTCCCGTGCCCCCCTAACTTATTGAGATCTTTTTTTTTTACGGGATTAGTCTTAGAATTGGCAATTATTTTGGGTCCTGTGCCCCCCTAACTTATTGATACCTTTTTTTTACGGGATTAGTCTTAGAATTGGGAATTATTTTGGGTTCCGTGCCCCCTAACTTATTGAGATCTTTTTTTTTTACGGGATTAGTCTTAGAATTTGGAATTATTTTTGGTCCCGTGCTCTAACTTATTGAGATTTTTTTACGGGATTAGTCTTAGAATTGGGAACTATTTTGGGTCCCGTGCCCCCTAACTCATTGAGATCTTTTGTTTTTACGGGATTAGTCTTAGAATTGGGAATTATTTTGGGTCCCGTGACCCCCAAACTTATTGAGATTTTTTTACGGGATTAGTCTTAGAATTGGGAATTATTTTGGGTCCCGTGCCCCCTAACTCATTGAGATCTTTTGTTTTTACGGGATTAGGTATAATGCAATTTGAGAAACACCACTTACCGAAAAAATCTGGGGGGCACGTGCCCCCCGTGCCCCCCCCTATATCCGCGCATGTGGAAACCCCTGAATATCTTTTGAAAGGGCTTTCTCAGAAAATTTAAAACTGTGCACAGTAAGTCGGGGTAATTAGACCTTTCCAAAAATGTATCGCAAGGTGGAGTTTCGTATTTAAAAAAAATTAAGTTGGCCTCCCTGGCCCCGACGTGGGGGCCGGTAAAAAAAAAAATCGGTCACATTCTAATATAAGATCTAATCACCAAGGATTTCCGTACACAATTTAAAATTTACTGAGAAAGTCCTTTCGAAAGATATTCAGGGGTTTCCAGACTTTACTGCATACACAAAGTTGGACGCCATTTGCAAACAGTCGATACTAAAAAAATAAAATTTGCACCAATGTATTTCTTATTTAAAGACCTTTTCAAAAATGTATCGCAAGGTGGGGGTTCGTATTAAAAAAAATGAAGTTGGCCCCCCTGGCCCCGACATGGGGGCCGGTAACAAAAATCGATCCGACTCTAAAAGAAGGTCTTACTACCCCGCTTTACCATACAAAATTTTAATTTTACCGAAGAAGCCATTCGAAAGTTATTCAGGGGTTTCCAGACTTTTGCCCACCCCTGTATAATTGTTTCCATTTTTTCATTGATATAATAATTATTTGTATTGTACATATGTCTTTTTATATCTAATAAAGTGTTCAATAATAGTAATATTTTTTACTAAAATACATTATTACTTCCGATAAATTTCTAATATTAGAATTCGGAAGTATTGTGTTGGTTTTGAAAAAAAAAATTTTTTTGCTCCGTTTTTAATTATTTGCCTTCATTCATAATTTCTAATCGTTTTCTTTGGTTCTTTTTTTCTGACAGTCATTATGTCAAAACTATTTATTTGTCAAATAAAATAAAAATATAGCAGCCACCAGTGACCTTTCATTTTATAATATGATTTATTTAATCATTATTATAAAATATTGAATCATATTTAATAAAAACTTTGTTTAAAACACCATCTACTGAGCGGAATCCCAACACACGTGCAGCATTTCCTCGCTGCACTGCCAGGCTCACTTGCTGCAACATATGAATTTGTGTTATTAAATTTGATCTCCAGTTTTTCTAATCACAGCTCCTCCCAAATTTCTCAACTGGTTCTAAATTTAAAACCAATTCAAGACACCATGTTTAAAACAACCATGTCCAGTAATAATACTATCGATTCCACCTCAAAATTGTCTCCTTACTAACAAAGACATCACAAAACTCAATACCAAAATACGACATGGATTAGAATCAATTTCAAATTGTCATTTTATAAACGTGCAAAAATTCATTAAAATGAAAGATATAAATGAAAATGGCAAGACTCTTGGAGATACAGCAAAAAAATGGCTTGGAAGTAAAATAACAAAAACATTAGATTACATTCATAAACAAAAAAGTAGACCCCAAGCATTACAAAATCCAAGAATTGCTCTTAATAAAAATAGCAATCAAAATATGCATGTAAAATGGCAACAACAAACTAAAAAACAGATACATGATAAAACACGAAATCAGCAACAGCAGGAACATCACCAATGGCAGCAGCAACAGGAGCACCAAGAACGAAAACAACAGCAGCACCAACAACAACAACAGCAGCAGTGGCATCAGCAGCACCAGCAGCAACTACAACAGCAACGGCAGTGGCATCAGCAGCAACAGCAGCACCACCACCAGCAGCAGCAGCAGCAGCAGCAGCAACACCAACAGCACCAACAACAAAAACAACAGCAGCACCAACAACAAAAACAACAGCATCACCAACAACAAAAACAACAGCAGCACCAACTACAACAGCAGCAGTGGCATCAGCAGCAACAGCAGCAGCAACAGCAGCAGCACCAGCACCAACAGCAGCAGTGGCATCAGCAGCAGCAGCAACAGCAACAGCAGCAGCAGCAACACCACCACCGCCAACAACAACAGTACCCACAAGAAAGACCCTTGAATCATGTTCATCACACCTACTCAAATGATCTTCAATATCTAAGAAGCAATATCACTCGCACTCAACAACAAGCACCAAATGCACAAGCTCCAGAAATTTTACTCTACTCTGATCCCCCATCTCCTTGCGATAAATCTCACACAACCACTATTCAACAAAACCACATGCCGAGATCATCTCATAGTCATGTTGTACCAGCGCAGCCACACTCGTATCACCATCAATACCAACCTGACCCATATTTTTTTCATCATGCCGCAACCCCAGTCACATGGATATAACGCATCCAGGGCAACACATTTTTCCCAAAATTCAAACCATACACCAGAAGAACAGAACTCCTAAAGGATTTACATTCATTCAAACAGTAAAAAATACGAAAAGAAAACAACACAATGGACAGTTAGGTGTCAATAGGAAGAACCTAGTAACTATAAATATTATAGGTAGTCAAAATACTTCCAAACAAAACAATGAATCTAAAAACATTACCATTTTTTATCAAAATGTAAGGGGTTTGCGAACAAAGACAAAAACCATTTTTCTAAATACGTTAATTCAGGATTATGACATAATATGTCTAAGTGAAACTTGGTTATCCGATGACATAAATGATGGAGAACTTTTCAATATTAAATATCAAGTAGTGAGACAAGACCGTGATCCTAGAATCACCGGTAAAAATAGAGGCGGTGGAATTTTAATAGCCCTAAAGTCAAACTTTCTGTTTGAAAAATATGAAGATTTTTGTACAATGAGTACAGAATTTGAAAATATTTGGATCAAAATTTCACAACCTTTTAAAATGAACTTATGTGTCATTTATTTTCCTCCACCAATGAAATTAGAACACTTAAAAAGTTTTTCTAAATTAATTGATAGTCATAAAGTTGACCCTAATATGAAAACTCTCATAGTAGGTGACTTCAACATTAATGAAATTAACTGTAGTCAAACCGATCTCCTGAAAAGTAAAAATAAATGTTGTATAGAACTAAATAAATTATTGAACGTAAATAATCTCACAAGTATTAATAACATTCAGAATAAATTAGGTAAAACACTAGATCTTGTACTCTGTGAAAAAACAATAATAAATAAATTACAAATAGATCAAGAAATAGGTATAGTAGATCCTGATCCATATCACCCACCTATCAAAATCACATTACATAAACCAAATTTGAGTCTAAAAAAGAACTTGATTCCCAAGCGCAATTACAATATAAACAAAGCAAACTGGATAAATATACAAGAAGATTACCTTAAAATAAATTGGTCCAAATTATATGAAACAAATAACACTGAAGAAACATTCCAAATTTTCTATGAGCAATTATACACTATCCTTAACAAACATATACCACAACAAAAAACACATAAAATACAATATCCACAATGGTGGTCTAAATACACAGTAAAACTATACAAAAAACAGAAGAGAGATAAACGAAAACTAGTATTTACAAAAAAACACGAAGACAGAAAAGCACAAACGTTAAAATCATTCCGAACAAGCGTACAAAAAGAATACGAAAAATACATACAAAACACAGTCAAAGACTTAAAGAAGGACCCCAAAAAGTTTTGGAATTATATTAAAAGCAAGAGAAAGTTTTACACTCCAAGGTCTTTTATAATAGATGACGCACTCACATCGGATGAAACAGCAATAGCTGATGGATTTGCGAAGTATTTTGGTTCTGTTTATCAAAGAATAAATACTCATTACGCACAAACAGGACACACAGTCTCAACATCAAATGTACATATCCATATATCAAATGTTACTAATAAAGAAATCCAACAATCAATAAAAAATTTACCAACAAATAAAGGACCTGGACCAGACCATATACACCCCAAAATAATAAAAAATATGCAAAAAATCATAACACCCGAACTAAATTATTTATTCAATACATCAATAAAAAATTGTTCCTTCCCCAAAATACTGAAAACATCTATTATAACACCTGTGCCCAAAACAGGTAATTTGCAAATGATGCAGAACTATAGACCTATAACAACATTGAATTCAATCGCAAAAGTATTTGAAAATGTAATTTACAACAAAATCCATAAAGACATTATGCAAAACATAACAACACAACAACACGGCTTCCTTAAAAAACGATCAACAGAAAGTAACCTACTGCTAATGGATATGAAAATAAAAGAGGCATTCAATAAAAAAGAACAATTAGATACAGTATATACAGATATATCCAAGTTTTTCGACCAAGTTGACTTTGATATTTTACTAAAAAACATGAACAACTTTGGTTTCACCGATCACAGTCAAACATTTTTTAAATCGTATCTTACCGACAGAATAATACAAATTCGTTACGGAGATGCTCTCTCACAAACTATAACACCAACATCAGGCTTTCCGCAGGGTAGTAAAATATCTAGTCTGTTTGCTATTCTCATAATGAATGGAATAGTGTCAAAACTAAAACATTCTGAAGCGCTAATATTTGCAGATGACCTGAAAATCTTTATGGCCATTAAAAACAAAGAAGACTGCAATAAATTACAAGAAGATATAAATAGTGCATATAATTGGGTTACAGAAAACGGATTACAATTTAACATTGCGAAATGCGAACAATTACAATATTGTAGAGGTAAAACCAACTATCCACATCAATACTATCTCGCGGAGAAACCATTAAAACAAATAACAGAGAAAAAAGACTTGGGCGTTATATTTCAATCGAACGGAGAATTTCAAACACATATACAAACTACAATCAGTAACTGCTTCAAACGAATAGGATTAATAAAGAGAAATGCACCACAAATCCAGGACCTAGACACTCTTATTATGTTATATAACTCATTAGTTCGCTCAAAATTAGAATATTGTGCGATAGTATGGTGCCCCCGTACCAAAATTTGGATAAAGGAAATTGAAAAAAGTACAAAAAAGACTTATACAATACTTATTTTTCTTAGAATTTAAATTTTATCCTACTTACCCAAATGGAATAGCCTACAAACAACTGATTGAACAACTTAACATACAGACTTTAGAAGAAAGACGAGAAGGACAGATGGTAATTTACCTACATAAATTATTCAATAATAAAATTGACTGTCCTGAAATTTTATCAAACATAAAAATAAATATTCCTAAACCAACACTAAGAAACAATAATTACAAAATATTTCATATTACATGTAATACTAAATACACGTCATCACTGAACTACATACTAACAACATTTAACAATAAATATGAAAAACTAGACTTAGCCATGGATTATTCCCAACTATTAAAAGCAATAGGTAGGGAATATTATATAGGTTACATTTAGCACACTACATTATCAAGTTATTGTTCATAAGATAATATATATATATTTCCTTAAAGTAGGTACCAAGTGTTTATCTTTCATTTTTAAATTACTATTATAATATCATGTAACCCTAGGTCCTTTTTCCCCCTTCTAATAATTTGTTTAAAATATTTCGATGTTTTTCTCTTTAAAATATAATATTGTAAATTAACCCTCTAATAGGGTTATTCACCCATTATAAATAAATAAATAAATGAACATTTTTTAAAACATCGACTTAATTATGTTGCAAAGAAAATGTAATTTAAAATAATTGTAAGAAATTCGGCTGCTAT
>CM044963.1:16798489-16824937 GCA_024516035.1 Bactericera cockerelli | reverse complement strand
AAAATTATGAGGCACTTCCGACTACCTAGAAAGCTGAAAATTTGCATGATTGTAGGGTTTATTGTAAAAGTACAGGGAAAAATCTGAAAAACCGGAATTTTTTCACTTATCATGGTGTAAAACGGTGTCGTTTTAGGGAGAAAATATATAATCGATTATTGATCTAAATTATGAAACACTTCCGACTACCTAAAAAGCTGAAATTTTGCATGATGGTAGGGTTTATTGTAAAATAACAGGGGAAAAATCTGAAAAAGTTCTAAAAACTGTTAAAAGGTGTCGTTTTAGGGAGGAACTATACTATATTATGTGTATAAATTATGAGGCACTTCCCTATTACCTAAAAAGCTGAAATTTTGTATACTGGTAGGGTTTATGTAAAAGTACTGGGAAAAATCTGAAAACATGAACTTTCGCACTTATCATGCTGTTAAACGGTGTCGTTTTACGGAGGATATATATAATCGATTATGGATCTAAATTATGAGGCACTTCCCTACTACCTAGAGAGCTAAAATTTTGCATGATGGTAGGGTTTATTGTAAAAGTACAGGGAAAAATCTGAAAACCGGCACTTTCGCACTATTTCTGCTGTTTAACGTTGTCGTTTTAGGGAGCCTATATTATGTATATAAATTATGAGGCACTTCCCTACTACCTAAAAAGCTGAAATTTTGTATACTGGTAGGGTTTATTGTAAAAATACTGGGAAAAATCTGAAAACCGGAACTTTCGCACTTATCATGCTGTTAAACTGTGTTATTTTTAGGGAGGAAGTATACTCGATTATGCATATAAATTATGAGGCACTTCCCTACTACCTACAAAGCTGAAATTTAGTATGGTGCTAGGGTTCATTGTAAAAGTATAGTGAAAAATCTGAAAACCGGCACTTTCGCACTATTTCTGCTGTCAATCGGTATCGTTTTAGGGAGCATATTAAAGTGAATAATCTTGAAATTTTTAATAAAAAATAATGAAACGTGCTGGGAAACGAACCATTTACAAAAAGTAATGATATCCCACAAAAAACTACGTTAAAAAAAGGGCCAAGTTCCAGAACAGAACTATCCAAAAAGGTTTCGCCAATGAATGCAGTGATATCTTGTTTGCGGCCAAGTTATCTTGGTACTAAACTATTTCTTTTATTAAACCCCGTTTTCTGAGTTCCTCATTTGGTATGTTTTTAAACGCAAAATATCCTCTAACTTGGCCAGTTTTATGACATCGGTTGTATTGAATATTACGACTATATGTATAGGTACAGAATAACAATATAACCATCACAAGGAGCGACACTGGCCAAGTTAGAGGATAGTTTGCAGTTAAAAACATACCAAATGAGGAACTCAGAAAACGGGGTTTAATAAAAGAAATAGTTTAGTACCAAGATAACTTGGCCGCAAACAAGATATCACTGCATTCATTGGCGAAACCTTTTTGGATAGTTCTGTTCTGGAACTTGGCCCTTTTTTTAACGGTAGTTTTTTGTGGGTTGTAATTAAAAAATTAATATTGATCTTTATTATTATTATTTTATTTTTTGTACTTCTAAGTTTTTTTTAATTTATTGTTATTAATTCTTTATTGATGATTGTTTTGTAAAAAAATAAAGTGTAAAAAAGAAGGAAAAAAAAAAAAAAAAAATACAAGAGAAAAAAATTTCCCTCGAGTTCCCTTATATCCAGGTTCGTCTAATTATACCTTAACTAAAAAAGGCGGGAAAATTGTCTATGGCAATCAATTGTAGCCATCCCTTATCTCGTCTCAGCGGATAGGTCTCGACAGGTGCCGCGCCCGAAATTTAAGCTAGACTAAAATCTAGCAACATCAAATCGCTTATATACTTAGTATATATGTTTATTTTTTATTTATTTATTTACACTTTATTAGATGATAGGACATATTTATATACAATACAAATAATTACAAATGAAATACAATATAATAGAAGAAAAATATAAAGAAAAAATAAATAAATATTAATATATACATAATATATGTCCTAACTAAAGGGCGGGGTATGCTACAGAGAGAGCCATCCCTTATCTAGGTCTATGGCAATCTATTGAAGCCATCCCTGATCTAGGTACTGACCTGTCCCAGGGGCGGACACAGCGGGGGCATCAGGCGCGGACTTCTTCTTCAGCTCGGGGGACTCGCTGCCCTGCTTGTTCAGATTGGCGGCCATGGCCTTCACAGAGGACCTCCTCTCATCTGGAAACACATATAAGAATTTTATTTCTAATTTTACTTGTTAACTTTAAGTTTGTAAACATGATGGTAATCATGTTATTCTACATGATTACCACCATGTTAATGGCAGAATGTAATATTTATATTGTATTGCCGTAAACTGTATTATAAATAAATAAATAAATATGAAGCGTGCATTTCCATAACGTTATAAGTACCATCCCCGGTCGAAATGCTTTTTTCGTGCTTAATACGTTCTAAATGCCTGAATTCTTTGTGTGAACTCATCTCTGGGAGTTAGTGTCACTCTGGCGAGGAGGTAGCGAACCAATAGTAGTTGTGCAAATCATAACGTTTTAAGTACCAGAGTGCAAGTTCAACAGGTTAAGTGAATACTATAGCTTCGTAGATACCATTCATGTTGTTAGTCACCGTGGCCGAATCCCGTTCAGTCGTTAAATAGTCCGTACAGAACATAGCGTGTTGAGGAGGACTTATAATAATACTCATTAGTGGAACCTAACCAGCAGGCGAGGTTAATGCTTAGGGGTTGGGTGGAAGAGATTACCATAGGCAAAAACCCCGCCCTTTAGTTATGTATATATTTTGTTTATTTTTTTTCTTGTTTATATTATTATTAATATTGTCAATTTTATATTATAATTTTTACCATTATTTGTCTGTATACAGGGTGGTCCAAAAAGTTTGCACCAAAATGATAGGGGTAATAAAAGAGACCATTTCCAACAAAAATATTCCCGGACATTTTCCTTAATTTTTTGTAGTTTTCAAAATGGCGGCCAAAACGTGTGTTTTCAAATATTCCACATTGGTTTGGCTTTTGATTTTTTTAATTTTTTCTGTCCCACCTAGAATAAAACGAATTGCATTTTTGAATTGAAAATAAAATTTTAATGAAAATAAGTTAAATTAACCCGTTCAATGTTTTAATGATCATGCTCATTTAGGCTGTCAAGGTTCTGAACGCACATATTTGAAAAAACACACGTTTTGGCCGCCATTTTGAAAACGACAAAAAATAAAGTAAAATGTCCGGGAATATTTTTGTTGGAAATGGTCTCTTTTATTACCCCTATCATTTGGTGCAAACTTTTTGGACCACCCTGTATATGTTCTACTAATAAAGAGTTTCTAAATAAATAAAAGCATTTTCTACCACCTAACCCTCAGAGTCTTATTATTATGTGATCATATACTCAAAAAATTCTTCTTCTTCTTCCTAGCCTTTCCCTAATAAATAGGGTCGGCGTTTTTTGTCAGTCTCTTCCAGTCAGCCCTATTAATGAGGAAAAATTCATGCATTGGGTGGGAGAGCGCACAATTAGCTCAGTGGTTAAGCTCTCGCTTGCCATGCGGAAGGTCCCGGGTTCGATCCCCCGTGCGACAAAAATTTGTATTCTTAATTTGGTTACAATTGTTTGTAAGGGATACCTTCCGGTGCGCTCGTGTTGACCCAGCACCTAAATGGGAAGTATTGTGTCACTTCTCGCCCATCAGAGGGGAGACATACTACGGGATGGGCAGGCTACAACACAGACCACAAGCGTCTACAGTAGATCCTGTTTCATGGCTACGAAATAAAAAAGGCTGTGAAACACTCATCTTTAAAAAAAAAAAAAAAAAAAAATCAAACCAACGGATTCTTACGCTACCTAGATTAGCAGACAAGCGCCCTAACCACTGGACTTACTAATATTCAGAGGAAGACTGGATGGACCAGAAGCATTGATGTCGAGCGAACTATTCTGGTCCATCATAGACCAAGGTCTCTGCTTGGCTGAACCACCCAGTAGTATGGCGGATGGAGCTTTCATTTTATCTGAAAATTTTAAGACGAAGAAGAATTACAATAATGTTAGAATTACAAAAAAGTAGTTTTCAGCTCTGGGGCAAAGTGTAAGTAAGAACTATTTGTCCTAAAGCAACAGCCTCTTCAGATGTTTTATATACATAGAAGAGGTACTTTTTGAACACCCTGTATAAGAATGCGGTTGTGGAACTTCCTGAGTTTCCACCAGCACTGAACTCAAAGCTCTTCTCCTTAGGAACCTACCTGAGTTTCCACCAGCACTGAACTCAAAACTCTTCTCCTTAGGAACCTACCTGAGTTTCCACCAGCACTGAACTCAAAGCTCTTCTCCTTAGGAACCTACCTGAGTTTCCACCAGCACTGAACTCAAAGCCCTTCTCCTTAGGATCCTACCTGAGTTTCCACCAGCACTGAACTCAAAACTCTTCTCCTTAGGAACCTACCTGAGTTTCCACCAGCACTGAACTCAAAGCCCTTCTCCTTAGGATCCTACCTGAGTTTCCACCAGCACTGAACTCAAAACTCTTCTCCTTAGGAACCTACCTGAGTTTCCACCAGCACTGAACTCAAAGCTCTTCTCCTTGGAACCTACCTGAGCTTCCACCAGCACTGAACTCAAAGCTCTTCTCCTTAGGAACCTACCTGAGTTTCCACCAGCACTGAACTCAAAGCCCTTCTCCTTAGGATCCTACCTGAGTTTCCACCAGCACTGAACTCAAAGCTCTTCTCCTTGGGAACCTACCTGAGTTTCCACCAGCACTGAACTCAAAGCTCTTCTCCTTGGGAACCTACCTGAGTTTCCACCAGCACTGAACTCAAAGCTTTTCTCCTTGGGAACCTACCTGAGTTTCCACCAGCACTGAACTCAAAGCTCTTCTCCTTGGGAACCTACCTGAGTTTCCACCAGCACTGAACTCAAAGCTCTTCTCCTTGGGAACCTACCTGAGTTTCCACCAGCACTGAACTCAAAGCTCTTCTCCTTGGGAACCTACCTGAGTTTCCACCAGCACTGAACTCAAAGCTTTTCTCCTTGGTGTGATAGGCCTTGAGGCCAGAGAATATTTATGTTCAACGAGTTTTCCTAAAGTCTAGAATTTCAAATAAAATCAGTTCTATTTCAATAAACATGAAATGTAGTTTTCTCTTCTAGAGTATCTAACTTATAACACTTGGAACCTACCTGAGTTTCCACCAGCACTGAAGTCAAAGCTCTTCTCCTTAGGAAAGCCCTTCTCTTTGGAACCTACCTGAGTATCCACCAGCACTAAACTCAAAGCTCTTCTCCTTAGGAAAGCCCTTCTCTTTGGAACCTACCTGAGTTTCCACCAGCACTGAACTCAAAGCCCTTCTCCTTGGAGTACTTGGAGGGCAGGGGAGACTTGGGCGGGATACCATTGCTGGACTTGGCAGTGGCGGAGTCGGCGAGGGCAGCTGTGCGGAGCTTGATGATGGAAGACACGGTGATGTTGCTGTGCGTGGAGGTGGAGATGGCGCTGGAGGTGGAGGAGATGTTGCTGTAGATGGAGGTGGAGATGGCACTGGAGGTGGAGGAGATGTTGCTGTAGATGGAGGTGTCACTGGGGGAGGTGCCCCCGGTACTCACCGGCTCCTGAAACGATTTTATGATTTTATTTGTGGATTCGAATTATTCTATTACATTAATTTCTTTTTACTCTGGTAATGTCGCCACTGGTCGTTACTCATACAAGGAACTACTCATTTATCCTCACGAGATATGAGTGGACCCCGAACATCCAAGAACAGAGCAGAAAAAATCCTGCCCCGCTGGGGATCGAACCCAGGTCACCATGCGTGCAATGCCTAGCGTGCTAACTCACTCTGCCACGGTGACTACCCGGCTCCTGAAATGTATGCATGCAATTTCTTTTCCACATCTGTCCCGGTAGCTCAGGCGTCGCTGTCTGGTAATCCAGAGATTGTGGGTTAGCCGGTTAAGTGGTTAAGTGGTAGAGAATGCCTAGGGCATTAACTTCGCCCCGGATTACAATTTTAAGAATAAATTATAATAATTTTGTTCTATATTTTACTTTCGAGAAATTTCTAATATTAGAAATCGGAAGTATTGTGCTCGTTTTTGTAAAAAAAAAATATTTTTTTGCTCCGATTTCAATTTTTTTGTATATATTTATAAGTTTTTTTCTTTTCCGCTTCAACAACATCTGAGCCACGAAGTTGGTTAACTTGGTTTGGTTTTTTTTCAGTGGGCTTAAAAAGGATGAATACGAATACGGCTATTACCGGCCCAACTTATGCTGGGTGAAGTAAATTTGAGTAGCTGGTTTGTGAGTTTCCAGAGAATGGGAGGGTAAAACCCTCGTCGCGATATGACCATGAAGTTGAGCGCAACGTTAAGAAAAGCATTCATATGTCTGATTGAAACTATGAAAGTCTGGCTGGGGGACTATAAACAGGGAGTAGACGAGCATTGGCTTGGTTCTGGGGGCCCTTGTCAATTATTAGCGTCCTTGTAAAGACAGTGGTAGAATTTCTGAATCATTCCTCCACTGTCTGGCTACCATCGTTCACGATGACGCCACCCTATGATGATGATGATGATGATGATGATGATGAAACTACCTTGTTAATCTCTAGCCGCGCAGATTCTTTGGCTTTGATGATATCTTGTCGCGATATTGACCATTGAAGTTGAGCGCCAAGGTTAAGAAAAGCATTCTTATGTCTGATTGAAAATATGAAAGTTCTGGCTGGGGGGACTATAAACAGGGAGTAGACGAGCATTGGCTTGGTTCTGGGGGCCCTTGTCAATTATTAGCGTCCTTGTAAAGACAGTGGTAGAATTTCTGAATCATTCCTCCACTGTCTGGCTACCATCGTTCACGATGACGCCACCCTATGATGATGATGATGAAACTACCTTGTTAATCTCTGCCGCAGATTTCTTGGCTTTGATGATATCTTGTCGCGATATGACCATGAAGTTGAGCGCAACGTTAAGAAAAGCATTCATATGTCTGATTGAAACTACCTTGTTACTCTCAGCCGCAGATTTCTTGGCTTTGATGATATCGACAGCAGTTCCTGTGAGCTTGGTGTTCCTCTTCAGGTGCTGAGTGCCGTCTATTTTGTTCAGTGGGTTGGGGGTGGGGTTGGAGCTGTTCTGACACGTTGAGTCGCCTGAGGTGGTTTGAAAAAAAAGTTAAGTTACTATTTTTTGTTGTCGTTGCAATTTTATGTTTTCTTACAGTTATACCATAGCGTGTAGAAACAAGAAGTGAGGAAACGAACAACAGTTGCATGGAAACGCCACATAGCGCGACATCATCACAAAGGAGTAGAATATTTCTCGCGGTTTATTTATGTTTATGTTTACGTTTGATACGGGGGAAGAAATTTTGTGAGGGACGACGAGAGGAGACTCCTTTGCGATACTGGCGCTGAGGACACCACGATGTAGGCCGGCGGGGGGTGGTTTCCACACTTCTTAATTCTACACGCTATGGTTATACGGTAAGTAAGCAATTGTTGTTGTTGTTGTTATAGTATTATTATCATTATTATTATTATTAAACTCTTTATTAGAAGAACATATACAATCAAATGATGGTAAAAATTAAAATACAAAATTGACAGTATAAATATAAACAGGAAAAAAAATAAACAAAATATATACATATGTCCTAACGAAAGGGCGGGGTTCTTGTCTATGGCAATCTCTTCCACCCAACCCTTAGTGGGTAGTATTGACGTGAGCTACGCCGAATTGTTCTGATGGCCTCTAGCCGGGTCAGTAGATAACATTTTTGTCTCTTTCAACATTTTCGAGAATTGTTACATCTATTTCCAGCTCGTCCTGGCCCACAGTATTAATCTGAGTGGTTTGATGCTGGACCAACCACCTTGAGGATTTCTGGCTTTTTATAATTAAAACATGTTCCATCAAGTTTTATTTACAATAGAGTACATAGAATAAGTACATATAAATTGAAATCAATAAAACAAAACTTGATCAAGGGCGGTACTAAATGACAACGGTGGTGCTAAACGGCATGCTCTATAAATACTTTAGAAATTGGCCAGCTAGTCAGGCTGGTTAAGGGTTATTCCTGTTAGTCACCTCTTACGACAGGGAGTGCTATTCTACTCAGGTACCACAGGGGGGCAAGTAAACACTGGTCGACTTTGTTACCTTGTGTAAAAGGAATCTTAAAATTCTTTTCATCATGTTTTTTTTTTTTGAATTTTGAATTTGTTTTTTTTTTGTAACAAAAATGGGCTGAACCCCGTAAGTTTGTGTAAAAAAAAAAAAAAAAAATACAAAAAGACGTGTTCACACTCACCGAGATCCACCGTGTTGGCGCGATTTTTCCCAAACTGAGATCCCGGCTGAGTCCCGACGTTGTCACTCGATCTAGATCGGGGAACATCGTCCGTCGTCGACACGCGGGACTTCAAGTGAGGAAGCGTTGTGGTTTTGCTTTGCGTGGAGGAGGTGAAGAGTGAGGAAGCATGAGAAGGCGTAGCACTGTGGTCGGGTGGATGGGCGGTGTTGTTGAGAGGACTAGGTGTGTCTGTGACCAGGGAGCTAACACTGCTGGAAGAGAAGAGAGCGAGCGATGAGCAATTCTCATTTGAAAAAACCTGAGCTCCGCCAGTAATTAACAGCTATACCTAACTACAGAGTTAAAAAAGTCGATATTCTTAGGCTGAGTTTAGGAATAATATTGGTATGATAAAAATTGGTAAAATTATTTTAAAATAAATAAATAATATTACATTTTCTGATTGAGTATAGTATCTTTTATTATCAATACATTTTCACACTGTATAAATAAATTGGTATAGCAAATATCTTGAATTTATATTACTAGTTTTCTCAATTGTTATTAAAATAATAAGAGGGTGTGTACATACTGTACATTCAAGCAGTTGTTCAACCCTGGCATTAGTTAGCATTCTCAAACAGTTAGTAGATCAAGATGCACTTAGCAATCTGTATTAATGTAAATAAAATCAAAATAGTATTCAAGGTAGAAATAAATGGTGTTAAAATATATATTCAAGATAAAAATAATTAATGAAAAATGGAAATTATTAAAGAGGAACAACCTCAGTAGCCAAATGGTTATCGCGGTGAGCTTACAAATAGTTGGTTGGTTTAAAGTTCAGGTCATGCCATAATGTTGGATAATGTATCGTTAATTCCAAAAAATGCTTTACTATGGTGCGTTTATATTCAGCCGTAGTGAGTAGGGAAGTCGGTATGATAAGAATTCGATTGCCTGTTAATTGCTGAACTTTTACAGCTCCTTATCCTTGTGATTTTTCAGAGAAGTAGAGTTGAAAGGTGGAAGAAATGAGCGAGAAAGGTGGAAGAAATGAGCGGGAAAGGTGGAAGAAATGAGCGAGAAAAGTGGAAGAAATGAGCGAGAAAGGTGGAAGAAATGAGCGGGAAAGGTGGAAGAAATGAGCGAAAAAGGAGGAAGAAATGAGTGAGACAGGTGGAAGAAATGAGCGAGAAAGGTGGAAGAAATGAGCGAGAAAGATGGAAGAAATGAGCGAGAAAGGTGGAAGAAATGAGCGAGAAAAGTGGAAGAAATGAGCGAGAAAGGTGGAAGAAATAAGCGAGATAGGTGGAAGAAATGAGCGAGACAGGTGGAAGAAATGAGCGAGAAAGGTGGAAGAAATGAGCGAGAAAGATGGAAGAAAGAAAGTACATGCTCATCATGCCCACTTCCCTGCTCACTGAATTTTACTGTAAACTTATCATTAGAGAAAATAGCCCGCTTGACAAAAACATGTTGAAGTTATTAAAAGTAATGTATATGTAATTGTAATATGTATGTACAAAATTGTACAAAGTATAAGTATATTGATTATGTGTGTGCAGCCAAATAAAAAAAAAAAACCGAAGTGACTTCACGTATGGAACTTAACCTTTATGAACTGACCTTGAATTTGTAAGAACACTCTTTTCTCAAAAGACAACTGTATATCTTTCTACTCTAAAGCGGGGCAGATTTGAAATTTATTCTTCTTAATTGAGGTTTAAGGGCTGAATTATAAAACGGGATTAAAATTTATATAAGCAAGACTGTTCCTCAAGTCGGATTATGCGCTGTGACTAGTTAAAAATCCGACTTGAAGAATGGTCTAGCTTACCTTTATTTTTTTATTTTTTAATTCAGCCCTCAGGTTTAACTTCTCATGCATAAATGTATTAACTAAAGTCGCCTGATATTTCCTGTGGAGACATCCTAGCCTAGCCCTACATTTTGTTCTTTCAGTTTCAAGTCGGTTTAGGGCCAAATTATGAAACAGGATTCAAGTTAAGATAAGCCAGACACGCCTTCAAATCGGAGTTTCAACCAATCACAGAGCACTTTATCCTGAGTTGAAGGACAGTCTGTCTTATCTGAACTTTAATTCTGTTTTATAATTGGTCCCTTAGTTCCATAAATGAAGTCACTTCCAAAACATTATGTTCACAAGACAGACCAATTTCAGGCACAAAAATCAAAACAAAAACCTACAAAATAGATAAAGTACAGTTCCAGGGAAGAAGATTTGGTGAATTGGTTTCTGGTACGGAAGTACAAGGGTTCGACCCCCGCGGTTGTTAAGATCTGAAAGGTAATACATTAGTTAACTTGGGGGGGAAATAACATAGTAGTCTGATGAAAATTTATGAAAAACAGAAAATGAAGATATAAAAGTTAATACACCAGTTTAAAATGTTCATTGAAAAAGCAAAATATATGAGTTGAGAATTTATGATAAACTGTGTAAAAATACAAGAATATCACATTTTTTTTGCCTGTAGTTATGAGAACCACCATGTTTACACATCATTTTATTGTTACCTACCAACCCCAGTAGCTTGATCGATAAGGCGGCGGACTAGTAATCTGGAGGTCGGTGGTTCGAGTCCCTATTTCGGTATAAAAAAAAGCAGCGTGAGTTTGAGTAGTTGTGACACCACGAAAGTGATTAGCACAAATATGATACCTCATTTTATTATTATGTATTACTATCAGTGAAATATTGTTTTCCATTCCATAAAATTAAAGCGCCCACCCACAGTTAGTAGGGTTGAAAGCACTTGTATAAAATCCCAGGTTTCTGATTCTATTTCTAAGCCTAAATGGATATAATTAAGAATAGATTTTAAAATTTGAACATCTAGGATTGATAATTATTACAGTGGAACCTGGATATAAGAAAACTCAAGGAATTTTTTTATTTTCTCTTGTATCTAAGTTTCTTACAAGATTAAGCACGGGGATTAATCTTGTAAAACAAGGTTATGGTGAGAATTAAGTATACTCCTTATAGTCCTTATGCATGACATAAACAGAATTTTACGAGATTATTCTTGGATCTGTGCAACTCCACGGTCCAAAAATGTTTTTCAAAATTTGGTATTGAAAAAAAAAAAGACAAGGAGTTTTGAATAACTCTAATGCTGCCTGCTTGACGGGGGGCGGCTGGGATCTCACCTGTTATCGTCCGACAGGGGCGACAGCACGGGGGTGTTGCTGGCACTGGCGCCGCCACTGAAGAAGGCGCCCAGCCCGTCGTCCTCCTGACTCTGGAGGGCGGGGGGGGTGGCGCGGGTAGGGGCGCGCGTCTTGGTGCGCCGAGGCCGGGACTTGACCAGGTGCTGCAGCGTGGTGCTCACCGGGAGCTCCGTCACCGAGTCCAGGCTCTCTGCAAGCAAGGGATAGGATTTAGTCTTGGGAATTAGGAAAATAAACTTTTTTTGGTGAATATACCTTAAGTACTTTATTTTAAAAATAACACAACATAATAAATAAATAAAATACATAACATGTACATTAAAATTATAGGTAAAATATTTCATCAAGCGCTCTAGTGCTTGGTATAGTGTCCCTCACACACTCGGAATCACAAATTTGATTATACATTTTGAAACGGAACGGAACAGTCTTAATAAAATGCACTGTTTCTCTCAAAATGTAAACAAACCCAGGAACATCTGTTCCTTTTGGAGAAACGGAATGTTTTAGCTTCTGATTGGTTCTCATTCTGCGTCTTTTTGATAATGGAATATTAAATGAGAGCGCCAAATTTTGAATCTGTATTTTAAATTTATTTTTGAAATGAGATGATCTAAGAACCAATCAGAGAAGACCAGCACAAATACAGCTGATTACAGAAATTTCACTTCTGATGATCTCTGAAATGACCTTGTTAAATTTTCTTCATCTTGAACCAATCAAATAGCCAATCAAACAAATATATCTTTATTTAAAAAAAAAAATCTGTAATAAAATGATTTTTATTTAAAAGTTGCTTTCAACTGCTTGATCATATCACGAGGGTTTTACGCTCCATTCACTGGAAATTCACAAACCAGCTACTCAAATTAAGCTCAACCAGCCTGAGTGGGGCCGGGAAATGAACAAAACAAGGGTTCGAATTTGAATGTTCACAATGATTTTAAATCATTGTGAACATTCAAATCACAATGATGAAAAAAAAAAAAAAAAAAAAAAAAACTTTAGAATTTCTATCACGAGGGTTCGAATTTCAATGATTTTAAATCATTTTGAACATTCAAATTACAGTTATTCAAAAAAAAAAAAAAAAAACATTAGAATCTCTCACCTTCAGCGGAGGTGGGTAGGGAGGGCAACAGGTCGGGGATATCATCCGCCGACATCCCCTCCGCGCTGTCCACCACTGATTTGGGCCTCAGCTTGCGTCCATTCACACTCTTGCGTTTGGAGGACAAATGGGGTGTGGCCTGGGGAGACGGAATGGAGAGGAAGGTGTGAGCTGGTAGAGTTAATGGACATTATTTTGTTTTCGTATGTAAAAAAATATATAAAAAAAATGAGACCCCTTATCTTTTTTGTCATTATCATTATTATTATTAGGAAGAAACACAAATATTTAATAGTAAAAAATATTGGTATCGGCAGGTATCGAACACAGGTAGTCAACAGGAACTAATTATTTTATTATACCCAATTTTCATCTTGGTGAGATCTTGAAACTATTAATCACCTCGTCGAAATATGAGAAATGTTTCACGTTTGAATTCACCTACCTCGATTATATTACATAGGTAATTTTTAACATCACCTAATTATAAAAGATCCATCTAATTTTAAGAAAATTCTCAAGTACCTTTTTACTTTTCAACGCATTTTCCAAATCCAGCAGCATACTGCTTTTCACTCCAACATTATTTTTCTTCGCCTGCCAAGCTTTTTCTTCCTTGTGAATATCTTCTCCACTATCGACATCTTCACTATCAATTTTCATTTCTGTTGTTGTTTGGCTTTCAACAACCGACTTGGTACAAGTGCGTCTGGTCTTGTTGAAATCCAAACCTTGCTCAAGCTTACTTTTCAAATCCAAATTAATTTTCTGTATTTTCTTCACAGGTTTACTGAAAGTCTCATCCAGTTTACTTCTTTCCAGATGTCTGTCTATTTGATCTTTCTTAGCAGCAATGATATCTCGACAGATCAGATTCACCACTTTGCTTTTCCCATCGAAATCACTTCTCTTGTCAATTCTCTCGTCATGCTTTCTCAAGTTCTCTTCAAGTTTGAGTTTTAGTTCTGAGTTTTTGCTTAATCCTGTGATTCTCTTTTCACTTTTGATTGCGTCACTGTCTTTTGCTGAAGATTTGGTGACAAGTCTTTTTATTTTATCTTCAATCTTGCCTCCCTGCTTCCTTCGAATTTCTTCAATCAAATTTTTCGAAGACTCTTTCATTTTGTCTTCTAACTTTTCACAGTTGTTAAGAGCTTTGTCTTTCTTTAACACTATTTTTTCTGTTTTAACTGTAAATTCATTGTCACTATCGCTACTTTTTGGGCTAACTTTCTTTTTACTTGGCAATTTAAAGGTGACCACAACTTCATCACTACTTGGGCTACTACTTATGCTTTGTTCATTTGTTTTCCCATTTTTCAAGTCTCCACTTCTATTGTTCTCACTATCCAAGGTATCTTCTGTATTTTCACTGTCTTCTTCTTTGTCACTAGTTTCAGTGATTTTGCTATCGGTGACTTCTTCTGGACTACTATCTTTTTCTCCTTTGCTTTCACGGTTGGATTCTTCTTCGTCTTCTCCTCACTTTCATTTACTTTACTTCTTTTTTCAATGTCTTTTATTTCGCTGTCCTCCTCTTCTTCTTCTTTGTCTTTTTCGTCACTGCTGTCCGTTTTATCTACTTTCTCACTACCATCTTCTTGTTCACTGTCTCCTCGTTCACTTTCTTTTTCGCTGTCTCCTTCGTCATCACTATCTTCTGTTTCCCCAACTTTCTTATCCTCATTATCATTAGTACCTTTCTTTCCTTCGAGTTTATCAATTTTCACTTCTCTTGATGATTCATCCTCGCTCTCAGTAGAGCTATCACTGTCTTCAGTGTCAGTACAGTTGCCCCAAGTTTTTTCCAGAACCATATTGAAAATTAAAATTAAATAAAAAGTACAAGTTTTGGTTTTAATAAAGTAATAATTATCTAAAATAGAGTTTACTTAATTTCAATGATGTCACACTTAGGTATAAAATATAGGTGCAATCAATCGTTCTTAAAATAATAAAGTAAAGGTGGTTACGTTTCTTGAATTAACATTTATTCAACTTAGTAACACTCATGACACAACTACAGTTCACTTTGTACAAACAAATAAGAATAACACACTAACAAAGAATTGGTGGTCATTGGCCCATGCAATAATTATATGTATTTAAATATACTTTTTCAAATAAAATAAAATTAATTAATTTAATCAATTTAAACAAAAGCAAGTCAAACTCGAAAAGAATCGTTCAAACAAAATAATCTATTACAAAATCTCGAAAAAAATATAAAATAACCAATGGTGAAAAACAACTAATTGAGAAGCAAAAAAGAAATAAAAACGATACTATAATTAGCTTCATGGAAAAGAAGAATATGTTGAGGCATGTAAGTAAAAGAAGAAGAGAATGTGTCACAACAAGTAGGCCGCAGAGTTGGGGACAAGCTTCAATATATCGTTTTTTTTCTCTTCTGTGATAATGGCAAGTATTTTAACATCATAGAGGTCAGTGATAATGTTCGGGATACCCGCACTTTGTGTTGGGCGGATGCCAAACAATCGCGGGTCAAATTGTGTGGATAAGAGCCCAATAGTGGCGGAGTTCAAATTCAATCAGATCGCTCTGGGGAGAGACTTTGCTGTTGCACCGTAGCGTCGCGGAGTAGTTGATCATCTACAAAGTCCTTTCAAATGGAGCTTAAGATTGTAAAGGTGTATAAATCGACTTTAGAGGTGTAAGTTTACACTTCTAAAGTCGGGATCCCACTGAGTGCAACATTTTGCCTCGAATTTTGAATAGGAAGTGTTGCAAAGCGCTGCGAAGCTATCTTTCAGTGAGTGGTATTTAATATCATTTGATTTCAATGGAAAAGTGGAGCATAAAACGTTGCGAAAAGAAATGTTGCACTCAGGGGGATCCCGGCTTATCTTTTTCTTAGATACAAAAGTTAGTAGAATATCATATTTCTCACTACAAGGTGCTGTTCTAGCTACTCTACACACACGCTGGAATGATGGGAGGTGGATGGTTGAGAATCTGTTACTCACCAGGTTCAAGTATTCCAGTTTCTAAGCAGGGAATAGAGGGGGAAAAGATAGTTAAAATCATTACGTAAAATATCAACAACAAAAAAAGAAGAAGAAGAAAAAAATATCTCGAGGTAAATCTAAGTTATTCAAGTTATGTTATCATAAAAGATTTATCTCGAGATAAATCTAAGTTATTTAAGTTAAGTTATCATTTTTTTCTCTTATATCCAGATTCGACTGTATTATATACCTAAATGTACGAGATAACTTACAAATACAGTAGAACCTCGATTATCCGGTCCTCGATCATCCGGATACTCGATTATCCGGATTCAAAAAATCCTGTTATAAAAAAAACACGCTGTTATTAAATAGGTGCATAGCACGCTGCTACTGATAATCAGAGCTCCCAGCTGAAGACTTCTTCTTATGATTCCTTGGATCAGGCAGTTTTCAAGTGGTTTTTGCAAGCAAGATCTACAGGAGAACCTATCAGCGCAGCAGTCCATTGCTGTGTGAAAAGGTATTAAAGATTAACGAGAAACTAGGAGGGGACAAAACTTCTTGTTATAATAAAAGATATCAATACATACACCTGTTTTTACAAAATATCAAAATTCTTCTTTATTTTTTGGTTTTTTAGGTCCTCTCGATTATACGGACTTTTATATGGGACCTCGATTGTCCGGAACAGGCCTAGTAGACATTAATCCGGATAATCGAGGTTCTACATTATATTAGGTACCTAATTTACGAGATAACTAACAAGTCATTATATTAAGAAGTAGGGACCTAAATGTACGAGATAACTTAGAGGTAACTTACAATGGGACTAGAATCGGACTGGGAGCGGGAGGAGAGATGAAAGCTGTCGTTGCGGGAGGAGTCTGAACTAACACGGGACATACTGCGGAGCACATCCGGGGTAGAGGACCTGGTCTTGCTGTCTCCCAGCTGAAACCCAGAGACACAACATTAGCATAACCCAGAGACACAACATTAGCACAACCCAGAGACACAACATTAGCACAACCAGAGACACAACATTAGCATAACCCAGAGACACAACATTAGCACAACCCAGAGACACAACATTAGCACAACCCAGAGACACAACATTAGCATAACCCAGAGACACAACATTAGCATAACCCAGAGACACAACATTAGCATAACTACAAGATTAAGGAATAATGACTTCAAATTGTTTGAAAATCCCAGTCACATTAAATATCCCTCATCATTACATACAATCTTGAAAACATTTAATGAAAAATACGAAATACTAGATATAGATATGCCTTATGACAAACTTCTGAAAGTTATAGGTAGATAAATTAAAACCTAAATCAAACATCAATCAAACAAAAGGAAATTATTTCATTTACGCTGTTCACTTTAATAGTAAGTAGTAGTATCATCTTAGATTAGTATTTAAAAATAATGTAATTGTATCTCGATGTTTTTCTCTTATGTACTGTAAACTATCCTCAATTTGAGAATATTATTGTCTAATAAATAAATAACCCAGAGACACAACATTAGCATAACCCGAAGACACAACATTAGCATAACCCAGAGACACAACATTAGCATAACCCAGAGACACAACATTAGCATAACCCAGAGACACAACATTAGCATAACCCAGAGACACAACATTAGCATAACCCAGAGACACAACAGTAGCATAACCCAGAGACACAACATTAGCATAACCCAGAGACACAACATGAGCATAACCCAGAGACACAACATTAGTATAACCAGAGACACAACATTAGCATAACCCAGAGACACAACATTAGCATAACCAGAGACACAACATTAGTATAACCCAGAGACACAACATTAGCATAACCCAGAGACACAACATTAGCATAACCCAGAGACACAACATTAGTATAACCCAGAGACACAACATTAGCATAACCCAGAGACACAACATTAGCATAACCCAGAGACACAACATTAGCATAACCCAGAGACACAACATTAGCATAACCCAGAGACACAACATTAGCATAACCCAGAGACACAACATTAGCATAACCCAGAGACACAACATTAGCATAACCCAGAGACACAACATTAGCATAACCCAGAGACACTGCCCGATTAAGCCAATTTAAGTCCCATTATTCCAGCAGTAATATTGTGCTGTTCTATATCTCAAAAAAACAACATAGACCACTCTGTGATACTGTGTTATGAAGTATACAAGACAAGACCATTTTGTGACTTACCAAGCTTTTGTATGACTTAGACAGGGCTTCGATGAGTTTATCTGACACGGTCTCAGCTATGGTGGCGGCGATACTGACACTCAGTTCTCTGCAATCGTAAACACCGACAGTTAGTAGAATCCAAGAAGTAATGGCAGTGCTCGTACCACATTCAAGAGGCACAAAAACTTTAAACTATATTTGAAAGCTTTTCTAGTCATGAGTGTCTTAGTTTTTATGTTTTCAACGTCGAATTTCAAGTGTTTTAATGTAAAAAATGGGCCCAACACGTAAATTTGTATATATATTATAAAAAAAATGTACCTGTTGTTGAACAAATTCAAATTGTGTGAACATATGTAGATATGATACGAATTGTTGGGATTTAAATGAGGTATCAATACGAACAGTGAATATGGCCATGCTGTTGAAAGGGACGTTATACCAACAAACAAAGAAAAAATCTCCTCACTTTCCCTATCAACACCCTCACCTTTTTTTCTTCTTTTTTTTTTGAACTTGGTGCTTTGCAGCACAACCTATGATTTGGCGGTTTTAAGCAGTACTCTACTTTTATCTAGATCTGTGTACTTTAGCTATGCTGCTCTATGCCCTCACTTTATCTTCTTATTGATCTGAGTGCCAGCATTGTCCACCAGAGTGCGTACTTTACTTTTATCTAGATCTGTGTACTTTAGCTATGTTGCTCTCTGCCTCACCTTATCTTCTTATTGATCTGAGTGCCTGCATTGTCCACCAGAGTGCGTACTCTACTTTTATCTAGATCTGTGTACTTTAGCTATGTTGCTCTCTGCCCTCACCTTATCTTCTTATTGATCTGAGTGCCTGCATTGTCCACCAGAGTGCGTACTTTACTTTTATCTAGATCTGTGTACTTTAGCTATGTTGCTCTCTGGCCTCACCTTATCTTCTTATTGATCTGAGTGCCTGCATTGTCCACCAGAGTGCGTACTTTACTTTTATCTAGATCTGTGTACTTTAGTCATGTTGTTCTCTGCCCTCACCTTATCTTCTTATTGATCTGAGTGCCTGCATTGTCCACCAGAGTGCGTCGAGTGGACTCGGAGTCCAGGCACTGGATCCTGGCGACGCTATTGGTCAGCAGGTCAGTGGCTATCCTGCTGTCCATCATCACGGTCGGGCATTGGTCCTTGGCCAGCTTGAGCATGGACTCTGTGCTCACCTGGGTATAAGTATAAGTATAAGTATAAGTATAAGTATAAGTATAAGTATAAGAGTATAAGTATAAGTAGTGCTTTATTTAAACTGACAGCGCAAGGCAGGTAGTCCCATTATGCCAACAGTTTAACAAAGCACCTCTTTATTAATTTGAGTATAGATACAATGTAAATAAAATAACAATTAGAGGTAAGTATGATAGATAACAAGATAGGAAATAATAGAAAAAGACAATAAAAGAATAGTAAAAATAATAATGGTAGTGAAAAAAAAAAAAAATGTAGTAGATGTAGTAGGAAAAAAAGGGTAGATGAGAGGAATCTGTTACCGACCTCAGTAGCTCATGAACAGCACTACACAATATACACACAGGTCACGGAAAAAATCCAAAGAATTGCTTCTGGATGACCACAGGAGTTAAAAGTGTTAATACCCCAGTGGTGATCCTTCACAACCATCATGAACATGGAAAAGTATAGTAAATAAGTATCTATATACAACTATTGCCAACCTCAAAAACACAATGTTCTGAGTTTTCTGTAGTTGGGGGGTGAAAAATATACACTAGCTCTTACAGTATTGATGATGAATATTGCTCTTTAGTGGAGGCTAACCACTAGGCGAGATTGATGCTAAAAGCATTTTCTACCACCTAACAACTCTCAGAGTCTCATTATTATGTAGTCACATACTCAAATAAACGAGGAAAATTTCCAAGCATTGGGTGGGTAAGAAGCTTCTTGTGGTTTTAAAACTTTTACAATAGTTAGGAGAGTCATCCAGCCTCCGTGGCGTAATGGTTGTGACTACTGCCCGTAGTCCAGAGATCCTGAGTTCGATTCCCGGTTAGAGCAGACTTTTCGCACAGAAAATTCTGTTCCCTCCGAACATGTGAGGCTGGCAATTCCGGCCCTACCCAGGCTGGGTGAGGTTAATGTGGGTAGCTGGTACGATTCCCAGCGAATGGAGGGTAAAACCCCCGTCCTGACGCTCTCAAATCAGGACGTTAAAATCGAACAGAGTCAACTGGTCACAATAGATCTAATTAGGTCGCAGTGTTAATTGTAAGGGTTTCACTGAAAACCCTGCAACCAGGTCAGATAATAATAGTAATACGAGAGTCATCGTTGTTACCTGCAAATAGTTGTGTATGGTGGAGGTCAGGTCCGCGGCTATGTTGCCAAACTGCGCGTGTATCTCATTAGCCTCCACAATGTTCTGAACATACTCCCCACGAGAGTTGGCATCAGGGATTTGCAATGCTCTGCGTCTTGGATGAGGGAGAGAGCAAGGTTGATTTCGTTCGCCTTGCTCGACGCTTCATCTTCACTGACAACCTAAAAGGATGTTTTTAATGAAATATATTATATCAATTAACATAAAAAAAATCTAAAAGGAGTGAGAAAATATTTAGAATCCCGTTTTTTTACTCTAAGCCCTAAATTCGTCTTAAGATTGAGCCATAGAGTGTAGAATTAAGAAGTGTCTATTTAAACGTCTGGAAAGCTACTCACTCAGGCTAGTAGTGTATAACTTGCCTTGACAATTTCCTTCTGCTGCACAATTTCAAGTCTATTCAAACTTCTAGAAAGCTACTCAGGCTAGTAGTGTATAACTTGCCTTGACAATTTCCTTCTGCTGCACAATTTCAAGTCTATTCAAACTTCTAGAAAGGTACTCAGGCTAGTAGTGTATAACTTGCCTTGACAATTTCCTTCTGCTGCACTATCATCTGGTCCAGGATGTAGTGGGAATTGTTGAGCACCATGCTGGCAGATGACGGCACCATCCTCTCCTTCCTGCCCTCCTCCTCCTCCCCACTGCTCTCACCTGAAAAGTAAATGCTTACGGTGAGGAAGAACCACAACATTTTGGTAACTCAGTGGTAAAGGCGGCACTCTGTGAATCCAGAGATTCCAGAGGTCGTGGGTTCGAAACCCAGCCGGGACATGACAAGTTATCCTTCCAGTTGGGATTTTTACCACATAATAATATGTCTTGGGGTTACTGCTGGAATAATGGGACTTTAGTAGTCCTAATCGGGCAGTATAAATAAGGCAATATTATTATTATTATTAACATTTTGGTAACTCCTGAAAATACCGATCTCAGTAGCTTGATCGATAAGGCGGCGGACTTGTAACCTGAAGGTTGGTGGTTCAAGTCCTGCCTTCAGCGTAGATTTAGTAAAGCGAGTTTGAGTAGATGTGATATCGCAAAAGTGATGAACACAAATATGATTTAAAAAAAAAGACTCCTGAAAATCAATAATGAGGAAAACATTTATTTATTTTTTGACACAAGGTATTCACAGACATACTTGTCTGTGATTACCTTGACTATAAACAGAGAACAGACCATTAGACCCTAACAAGAATTTCCAGCATTGATTGTCTTTGTAAATCTGGCTTCAGTAGCTCGATCGATAAGGCGGCGGACTTATAACTGTGTGATCAGTGGTTCGAGTCTCAAAAAAGACATAAATTTACTAATTGGAGTATACGAAATTGTTTAACCTTACAAGGATTCTCAGGACCGTGCCAGACACAAATCCCGTGTGATATTCTTACTCTCTTACTCATTCATTGATGTCAACAAAGCCCAAAAATGGCTGAAGCGAGAAACTTGGTTTAAATACAGAATTCTCTCACTGTTTTGTTAGAATTTTGTTTATTACTACAATACAATACAATACAATACTCTTTTTTATCCTGCAAGAATGAGACTAAAGAGTCCCTTTACTCTCAGAGTCTATTACTTGTCTAAGGATTGGATGGAAGAGATTGCCATAGGCAATAACCCCGCCCTTTAGTTAGGACATGTGTATATATTTTGTTTATTTTTTTTCTTGTTTACATTATTAATACTGTCAATTTTTATATTTAATTTTTACCATTATTTGTCTGTATCATATATGTTCTTCTAATAAAGAGTTTCTAAATAAATAAATAAAATAAATTCGTTTTCTTACTCAAGTCCGTTTTCTTACCTCGCAGCATATTCCTCGATAGACTAGTTTGCAGTTTCCGCATCACCTGTTCGCTCTTCTCGGCGTTCAGCTTCATGCACGCCATCATGTCGTGTACGGGATAGGATAGTACTTTGAGCGTGCGATTCGACTCGAGTCCGTAGCAGAGTTCGGAGTAGCCCGTCAGCGATATGTTGTTGCGATCACAGTGGAGCGAGTGGAGGGAGGAGTTGATCTGCAGAGACTTGGCGAGGAGGCGGGCCCCCGTGTCACCTGGGGTGGGGGAGGGGATTTGATTAGGAGATGATATTCAATGTTTCATACAACAAAACATTATTATTTTTATGTAACTCTTTATTAGGACGGAGCTACTGTCCCGGTAGCTCAGTGGTAAAGGCGGCACTCTGTGAATCCAGAGGTCGCAGGTTCGAAACCCAGCCGGGACATGACAAGTTTTCCTCCCATTTGGGATTTTTACCACATAATACGTTTTGGGCTTACTGCTGGAATAATGGGACTTTAATAGTCTTAATCGGGCAGTATAAATAAGGCGATATTATTATTATTGTTAATAGAATTTGGGTACTAATACAAGAAAGGCACACTCACCCACGAAGTTCCCGGTAATGTCCATGACTTGGAGACTAGAGTTACTGCCCAGGGCACTGAGTACGTTGTTCAGCTCATTCTTGAGTTTACAGTCTGCCATAGAGAGAGACTGTATCGAACATTCGTCGTCCTGGAAGAAGGGAAAGCACATCAGAACCACACAACTCTCGACTACAACTGACTGTAGAGCATTCAACAGCGGGAAGACCAGTGTCTCGCTAGAGGACTTGGACAGAGAACTCACTATTTTCCAAAATCAATCTCCCTTTCAACCGTCACACAAGACACTCTGATTGGTTATATTTTGTTGTTGTTGTTGTAGCTAGCTTGGCTACAGCTGGAGGGGTGAGTGATGGTCTCCAGCCAACTTTATTTCAAAGTTGGCTCGTCCTGAACCACATATTTTTACGTGCGATCAACCATCATGAGGACTTTTCTTTATAATCCATTAAACCCTTAGGAAACTGCAAGCTGGACTGGCTTGTAAGGGTTGGCTAGTCTGTTCTCTATTTATAGTCCTCTAGCGGGACACTGGTCTTCTCCCTGTTTAACGTCCCCCAGCCAGACTAGATTAGTTATATCGTTCGAATCAACCAATCAGATTGCGTTGTGTAACGGTTGACAGGGAGATTATGAGACTGAGGGTGCTTTCTGGAACGAGGGCCAGACAAGCGTAACAAGCCAGACTAGCTTGCAGTTCTCCCAAGGGCTTAAATGGCTTCTAAGGAAAAAGTCTAAATTAGTATTAATATTATTCTTAAGCCTAATTGTGTACATACATGTTGTATAAATATGCACAAATAAAATACATTACATTACATTACAAGCCCAAGTTCTCACGATGTTTAATCGCACTAGGGTTCAGAACAATACAAATCACACCACTACAAGTAGTCATGCTGGTTAAAACAACAATATAAACCTTAGCTTTAATTCTCACTTAATGTTCATCAATCATCAACAATACATATCAATCCTGGGTGTAAAAGAACTCAAGGGACCAACTTTTTTCTATCTTATATCCAGGTTTCTCTTATAAAGAGGTTATTTTCTCTTACAAAGAGGTAAATTTGAACTCAAAATCGATCTCTCGTATCCAGGTTTGACTGTACACACAAAATGTTTCATTTATCCTAATATCATGAAACTTTTAAGAGCTCATTTTTCTTTTACAGACATAAATTCTTTTACAGTCTGTCCCGGTAGCTCAGTGGTAAAGGCGGCAATCTGTGAATCCAGAGATCCCAGAGGTCGCGGGTTCGAAACCCAGCTGGGACATGTTATCCTTCTATTTGGAATTTTTACCACATAATAATACGTATTGGGCTTACTGTTGGAATAATGGGACTTAATAGTCCTAATCGAGCAGTATAAATAAGGCGATATTATTTTTATTATGTATTAAAAAAAAAAAAAAAAAAATGGCCAGGAAATTATTCTCTCTTATCGATTTCTCTTACACCCCGGTTCGACCGTACTAATTGAGAGATTACCACCTCGAGTTTTTTTTTTTTTTTTTTTAAAGCTTTATTAGAAGGACAAAGTACAGACAGGTAACAGTATACAATTAAGAAAAAAAAAAAAAAACAACAAACAAACAAACAAACAAACAAACAAATGACAAAATAAATAAATAAAAAAGAAGAAGAAAATAACAATAATGTCCTACCTAAAGGGCGGGCGGGGTTATTGCCTGTGGCAATCTCTTCCACCCAACCCTCCTCACTGAGTTCCTCTCTCACCTGCAGCATCTCCACCAGAGCGTGTATCACGGCGCCAATGTGCTTGGCCTTCAGGTTGACTAGATTCTTGTTCAGCACGAGGCTCGCCAGGGACTTGTTCTTCCCTATGGCGGCCAGCACGGAGGCGAGGTCGGAGTCCATGCCTGTGTCGGTCAGGTCCAGGGAGGCGAGGCAGCGCACCCCGTGGATGCAGGACTCGAGCACGTGGGCCCCGCCGTGCAGGGAGAGGTTGTTGTACCCGAGGTCCAGACTCACGCGGCTGATGCTCTCGTTACACGCCAGGCCTGGGGGAATAGAATAGAATAGAATAGAATAGAATAAAATAGAATAGAATAGAATAAAATAGAATAGAATAGAATAGAATAAAATAGAATAGAATAGAATAAAATAGAATAGAATAGAATAGAATAAAATAGAATAGAATAGAATAAAATAGAATAGAATAGAATAGAAAAGAAATTATCTTGTTTATTCTGCCGAGGTGAGACTAAAAAGTCCCTTTATTCCAGCAGTTCTAAACAAGGTCTCGTTTATTTTCAAATTTAAACAGACATTTTGTACATACATTTAATATTCTTAAGATTATATACCTACATAAAAATGAAAAAACCTTGCTTAGGTTTGAAAAAAAGAAAAATAATAAAATAATAATGATGATGATTTTTTTTTTACTAGACAGGGCCCGGCCTGGAGAAGAGGGATTATTATTATTACTAGTCAGGCCAGGCCTGGGGGAGGGGGAATTATTATTATTACTAGTCAGGCCAGGCCTGGAGGAGAGGGAAATTTTATTATTACTAGTCAGGCCAGGCCTGGAGGAGAGGAATTAATTATTATTACTAGTCAGGCCAGGCCTGGGGGGAGAGGGATTATTATTATTACTAGTCAGGCCAGGCCTGGAGGAGAGGGATTATTATTTTTTACTAGTCAAGCCAGGCCCGGAGGAGAGGAATTATTATTATTACTAGTCAGGGGCCCGGCCTGGAGTACAGGAAGAAATTTTTAAAATAAAATAAAAAAAACGGCTGACTTTATATTTAAACCCTTCTTTTTTTCCCTTTTAACTTTACATCATTAAAAAATTATCCGATTTACAAAATTAAAAAAATGTACTCTTTTAGGACACATGTAAATTCCCCGGTAAAATATTTGATTACCTGAGGGTTTCATGGTAAATCCCCCGATTCTGTACGTACAGGTATAAAATTGTTATTGTAGGTATGTAGGCAATCTTTTTTTATTAGGCATAGCCTTCAATTAATGAACCGAGGCATGGCCTACATAGTATTTTACCTAACCCTGCTATAAACCCAAGGCAATGGCCTTCATTGTATTTTACCTAACCCTACTATAAACCCAAGGCATGGCCCTTTATTGTATTTACCTAACCCTGCTTAAAACCCAAGGCAGGCCTTCATCATATTTTACCTAACCCTACTATAAACCCAAGGCATGGCCTTCGTTGTATTTTACCTAACCCCGCTATAAACCCCAAAGGGATGGCCTTCATTGTATTTTACCTAACCTGCTATAAACCCAAGGCATGGCCCTTTATTGTATTTTTACCTAACCCTGCTATAAACCCAAGCATGGCTTTCATTGTATTTTACCTAAACCCTACTATAAACCCAAGGCATTGGGGCCCTTTATTGTATTTTACCTAACCCTACTATAACCCAAGGCATGGCCTTTATTGGGATTTACCTAACCCTACTATCCACCAAGGCATAAACGAAACTTGGTTACAAAAATTCAATAAAATGACATTTTTGTTATTTTCTGTAGGTTGACCATCGGGGGAATTTACATTATACCTTTTTTTTTGCATCGGGGGAGTTTTCATGTACCTTTTTAAGTCCCAAATTTGAAATCGGGGGGAATTTGGGATGAAAGCGGGAGAGTTTTACAATCGCCCCTTTTTTTTTTTTCTCGAGTCATTAATTATTATTTTCTGTTGGCTATTTCGACCCTCAATCGGTTGGGTGAGATTGATTTAAATAGCTCGGTTTTTAGCACAGCGAGTGTTGGGTTTTGGTTGTATAGACCAGTAATTTTTAATTTTTTTTTTTTTTTTTTTAAAGGGGGGGTTTTGTTTTTA